>CM035413.1:30035768-30043268 GCA_020310875.1 Ceratopteris richardii | reverse complement strand
TTGCTGTAGCCTGTCTATGTCAAGTCCGTGGTGGGCCAGACAATCTCGTGTCTATGTATACCATGAGGATGTGTCCCGTGGTAGAGCCATGTCTCGTGATGCTTGGAAGGCCCTGTAAGCATTGCACTCTCTATCCATGCTCCGGACCCTTTGTAATAGGCATAATGTCTAGAAGAGTGCCTCGATAAGCATCGGTGACGTAGAAGTCTCTTCCCTGACGATGTCATGGGGTACAGAGGACTTGCTAGGAATGAGTATGGCAATCATAAGTATTTGTGGTCTCTTTATGGATGTCCATGATGAGGCAGTGAGCCTGGGCCCCCAAATGGATGCTCTGTATATGAGGGCTTGGGAAGCCAAAGTGTCAAATAGCCACCCCTTGGTGTGGGGCTCTTGAAAATGTGCCCGGTGACATTGTCTCTCGCTCCATCAAAGCCAATGCTGCATATCCATGGGAAGTGCAGACGCTGGCCTCTTGAGACATGGAGAACACCCTTTTTTTTATTTTTATTTTGAGAGAGAGAGAGAGAGAGAGAGAGAGAGAGAGAGAGAGAGAGAGAGAGAGAGAGAGAGAGAGAGAGAGAGAGAGAGAGAGAGAGAGAGAGAGAGAGAGAGAGAGAGAGAGAGAGAGAGAGAGAGAGAGAGAGAGAGAGAGAGAGAGAGAGAGTTTTTTAACGTCTATGTTAGTCTAAAGTTGGCCTATGAGACAAGTCATGTGTACATGGTGTATATATCTTCTGTCAATCAGAAAGACAAATGAAAACAAAAGAAAGTGAACAGATACAACCTAAAACTAGGGTGATCAAAGGTGAAGAGGGATTCAAGATGATGGTAATGGTATATCCATGGGGTGTTTGAGGAAGGTTGGAGCTCTATCTCTAGGGAGATATGCATATCTATATGTCCAACGTGGGACAATCATGAGAATGAATTAAGCTATCTAGCTCCATCCTAATGTAAGGGAGGGGTGTAAGACGAGGTACATGGATGGGTATGGTACTAGGGATGTCTGGACGAAAGCTGCAAGATCAATCCTCATATGAGTTTCTCTCTCTCCCCCCTTAGTGGCACTAAGCTCTGGAGCCGAGATCGCCTTGATCTCTTGATGGTGGAGGTGCACACTCCTATAACCCACAACTCGTGTTTGTCATCTAGCTCGGCTCGATGTGCTTACGAGCGTCACTTTCCTTCGAGTGTCGAATGAAGAGGGGGTGCTGGCAATCCTCTGAAAGAAGTTTGTGAGCTGTGACTGCCTTCCCTCCGTACGTGTAGTTGCATGTGATTGTATTAGGGTGCCCCTGACGGATCTATGTCTCTAACAAGAAGCACCCTAGCTTCCTCTCTTCTTGAGAGTCCATGATCTCTTGCAGAGTGGGCTGGGCTGTCCTCTGAATAGGGCCTCGACCTCTAATCGTAGTATATTGTATTGCATTGACATTCAAAATGCTCTTCACTCTCCACCTCCTCTCTCCTTGTTGGGCAAGCTCACCCCTTCCTAGGGACACTAGTTTGTCTATGGATCTAGACCTCTAGTTATGTGATCCCACGTGAAGTAGGCCAATTGCCACTCGTGAGCTATGTGGCATGTATGTGTACATGTAGCGTGGCCTCTATATGAACCCTTGACGCAATATAGTGAGGAACTGATATCTGTAATCAGACATTCTTGTCCCCAAGTCAAATGACTCCGAGACGAACATAGCTTCCAAAGGTCTACTTGTAGTAGTAAGTTTCTTTCGCTATTAGAGAGGCGAACATAGGGCAAATCAAGGTCATATTGGAAGGGTGATAGGCTCTCCATACTAGGCTTGTGTGCATGAAACCATGCTCGAACTTGTGAGTACCATGGTCTTTCATGCCTGCTCTTTGATAGCTGTATAGATGCCTCAGATGCTTTGAGGACACCTCTCTCATCCTCTAGATAAAGTAACCTATATGGAACAATGCTTCTAGAACCATCGGTGGCATGGCTAACTCTACTCTAATAATATCATGGGGCAATGTCTACCTGCTATGGAAAAGCTTGAGAGGGAGGGAGGGAGGGGGGGGGGAGGGAGGGCCGGGGCCGGGGGGGAGGGAGGGGAGGGCCGGGGGGGGGGGGGGGGAAGGGAGGGGGAGGGGAGGGAGGGCGGGCCCCGAGGGAGGGGGGAGGGAGGGCAGGGGAGGGAGGGAGGGAGGGAGGGAGGGAGGGGGGGGGGGGAGGGAGGGAGGGAGGGAGGGGGGGGATGGGGGGTAGGGGGGGGGGAGGAGGGAGGGGGGGTAAAGGGGGGGGGGAGGGAGGGAGGGGGAGGGGGGAGGGAGAGGTTGTTGTGGAGTTCGATTAAACTCAAAGAAAGTAATAGTTTTGTATTTATCATTTTTTGTATTAATGGCTTTATAGGGGTTTGGAATTTTGGGAGGAGTTTGGGAGAAAGGGAGGGGGGAGAGGGAGACGTTGTTGTGGAGTTTGAATAAACTCAAAGAAAGTAATGATTTTGTTTATTTATCTTTTTTTGTATTAATGGCTTTTTAGGGGTTTGGAATTTGGGGATGAGTTTACAAATATACTGATTCCTATTTTGGAGAAGATCTTTCACACTCATGCTGGTGCGATCGCACTTCTTCAGTCTCTGGTAAAATCATCTGGACCTAGTAATAAAAATAGTTGCAAGTTCATGTTTATTGGGAATGCTTTTGTGTGAAACCTATCAGATGGCGTCTTGCAGTATGTTCGATTTCAAAGCATTTTGAGTTTATTCATAAAATAAAGGAGACTCTCTCCCCCTTTCTCTCCCCCCTCCCCCCCCCCCCCCCCCCTTTTCTCCTTATTGAAGGTAATTCAGATTTGACATCTTGGTTCAAAAGTGAGCAATGAATGTGAAATTATCTTTCTATGAGCTTACGTATTATCTTCAGGAATCTGTGATTTAGAGAATTCATTTACCCTTAGAATCGTGAAAGTTAATCATGAAATATATGATTCCATAATTTGAAATCATGTGAGGTGACGCTTGTTGATTGCTTATCATTGTACTCCATCCAACTTTTTTGGGTCCATTAACAAGTTCTTCAGCTCTACCCTCGGTCCCTTTTCATTAATACTGTTTTCCTTCTAGATTATTAGCCTTTGAAATCACAAAAGGATTTCCACGGAGTTTGTAATAAAGATCTTTTCTGGTTTTACTGTTAACATTTGAACAGCTCATTTTCTTAATGATCAAATTTCAAGCAAAAGGATTCGAGACTTTTTTTTTGGGGTAATATAAAGGAGAAAATCTACCCCTTCCATGCCCCTTCCCTTTCGTTATTGAAGGCAATTGAGATTTGACATCTTTGATTTAAAAATTGAGCAGTGAATGTGAAATTATCTTTCTTTGAGCTTATATAAATTTGTGATTATATGATTTGAAATCATGTGAGGTCTTGGTTGCTTATCATTGTACTGCATCCAACTTTGTGGGGTCCATTAACCAGTTCTTATATCATTTCTACCATCAGTCCCTCTTCAATTAACACTGTCTAATTATTAGCCCTTTGAAATCACAAAAGACCTCTTTCTTGGTTGCAGATTAAGGTATCCAGAACATGCTGAACATCTATCATTAGCTGTAGGTAAATTGCTCATTTTTATATGCAAAGTTTCATGATTAACTTTTTGAACATGAACTTTGTAGATCCTCAAAGTGAGGGTCAAGATGCCACTATCAGTGTACTTTGTTTTATGTAGCAGCCTTCAAGAGCTTTCCATGGTTATATGAGAAAAAACTCTTGTGACTGTTTGCAAATGCAACATCACTGTTTTGGTTTTTGTCTTTGAATATTGAAGGGAATTCAATGACATGAACTAAAGGATATTCCAATTCAACTTATCTTTGTATGGGTACTTGCTTCTTTAGTGTGATAAAGATAAAATGATGGCATTAATTAGACTTTATGAATTTATAAGTGTTTGACTAGGAATATCAATTCTAAATGTAGTTCACGCTGAGATTGCATCTTCCATGATGGTCATCTAAAGTCCAAATCAAGTTTGCTGGGATATATACAAATGGCATGAATGCTTGAAGAGGATTTTTAGGCTAAGTTCACATTGAGATTGCATTTGCTATAATGGTCATCTAAAGCTCAAATCAAGTTTAGGGGGGCTATATATGTATTATGTGACTTCTAGTTAAGGTGTATCTAGCAATGCTTGATGAACGATGAGTCCAAGTGCAAAGGTTAGAGATGATCTTTTCTTTGATCAATAATATTGTGATTTCTAATCTTAGTCATTCCTTAGCTATGCATTGCCACCTTTTAAGGTCTTTAGATAGCTCCACATTCAAGGCCTTTAAATAGATCCACTCTCACTTACACTTGAAGGTATTCAACCTAGTCAAGCAAATTAATTGAGCTTGAAATTCTATTTCAAGTGGCAACAAGACATGGAATTACAATTTGTAGTGTGGAAAACTGACAAAAGTGTTGAAGAGCTTCAAAATATATACTAATCTTGAACAACATAAACATATGAGATCTTGATGGTATCAGAGTTTTGTGCTCGTTGAGTCAAGAAAAAAACTATCACAAGTTGCGGATCATGATACATCAATGCACATACCTTCTTACAACGAATAGTAGATGAAATTAAAAAGACATAAAAGGATGAATGTTTTCAATCAATTGACATCAATATTTCATGAATCAAGCCACCACTATTTTTGTAGTGAAATTCTCAAAGTCTTATCTCTAGACTTTATATTGTATTATCCATATTTCAATGGCATGACAAATGATAATCTATGAGGTGTGGACATGATCAGTGATCAATAAAACGTTTTCACGATTTTTATAAAGATTTTTATAAAGATTTTTATTTAAAAATCGACGATTTTATTGTACTATGATGCCCATAGAGAAGTGAAGATACAAAGTAAGTTGCGCATTGAGAAGCATAGAGAGGAAAATGGTTGTTGCCATGAAAATGGAAGAGAAAAATCGGTCATCTTGATTAAAAAATAGAATGATGGGATGTCTCCTTAACATAAATAGTGTTGGTGAAGGGAAGAGAGATATATCTCTTGGTGAAGAGGAGAGTAGTCACCCACCTTGGTGAAGGGAGAGATATATCTCTTGGTGAAGAGGAGAGTAGTCACCCACCTTGGTGAAGGGAGAGCATTCTACGATACCTATTTGAGTGGAGAGGGAGTCGCCCAATTGCTTTTGAGTTAAAGAAGAGTAGCCCTATGCCTTACAAAGATTTGTCCTTGAGAGAATAGATAGGAGGAGGGAGGTGGAAGATAGGAGGTGAAGTTGTTCTAATGATGAGGAGATGAAGATGCCCTGTGACTTAGAGGAATGGAGTTGCTTCAAGATTTGCATGAGGTTGCCCATGGTGGAAAAGTTGTTTGTTAGTTGGTCTCAACTAAGACTCACCCGAATTTAACCACCTAAATTGAGTAAAATGAGTTGCCCAGGTTTATGGCCGCCTAGATGTCGAAGAGGTTAGCTCGCCTAGGATGTTGAGGGGACCCGCCCAAGATGGTCACAATGGTCACCCCAAAGAATAGTGGTCGCTCATGATTAAGAGAGTTAGAAGTTGTCCATGGTGTGTGAGAGGTTGCCAACTTGCCAAAGAATAGAGGTTGCCTATATTCATGAAATGATGTAGCAATGAGAAAAGTGAGTCTCTCAAGAATGAGAGTATGTTGGGAGTGAGAGTTGCTCGCGAGTGTTAGAGGGTCGCCTCTATTCAAAATAGGAGTGAGATGAAGAATTAGAACTTAGAAGGGATGATAGAGGCTAAGAATGCAAGTGCGAAATACCAAACTTCAATAGCCCACATGCCCTATTCAAGAATGGCTACAATGATAAGGATATGTACAAGGTATATACAACAAACATTCCCTATTATGCCCTTAGCTTGCAAGCTCCTTATAGACCTTAAGTTTCTCAATTTTATCGCTTCTTGTGGAAGAATGTGTCCAACTTACCTAAGATGAGTTTTCATTACTTTTGGTCTTTCGGAACAGACTTAAATGCTAGAGTAGTACCCCTTACATTTTTGCACTTTTATATCCATAAGTATTAGTTATGGACCTATTTCAATTAGTCTTGAATTTTGTTAAGAGAGTATGATATGTGGACATGTCCTATCCTCTCTTTTGCTTCTTGATTGCTTCACTGATTGTTGCAAATTCTACTACCACACACCCCCCATTCATTTCTTAATCCTATCAACTTTTGTCCACATGAAGTCAGAAACATGGGGCAAGTCTGCACTTCTGCCGTCCATTGCAAAAAGTCTTCGACTTCTGAGTCTGTTATGGAATCTACCTCTTCTTACGGATAGGTTGGACTTACTGATCGCGAGTGTCCTTGGAAGGAGTTTACTGTACCTTGGATCATTGGATGGCATGGGAGGTGTCCACAAGATGAGGTACCCTTGCCCCGGCATGGAAGTTGTTTGTAGGAGGAGGTGCTCCTATGCCAACCTGAGATGTGCCCACTGTCTCATAGGTGCCCACTCTACAGTGAGTCACTAATTTTAGGTCAAAGTGACAAAGCAATTTTTTAAGGTCAAAAGGATTGACACTTGGCAATCATGCCTATATAAGCACAAGATTCATAGCACATTGTAGTCACTTGTGCACTTGACAGAGCTCTTGGTCTTGTCATTTAGGAGCTACTTTGTAAGTTTCTGTATATTAGTCAATTTGTGGGGCAATTTTGGCTCCTTTTGCCATATCTTGTGTATCTCTCTTCTCTCTCTCTCTCTCTCTCTCTCTCTCTCTTTCTCTCTCTCTCTCTCTACTTTGGCTCTATATTAATTGTGGGCTTAAAGGGATAGGAATCAAATGGAGTGCTAATAGAGGGATTTGCCCTTGGCCAATCCTGAAGAGTTGCTTCCTCCGAGCTAATGAGAATGAGTGCATCATATGTAAAGTCTCAAGATCATTCTTTCTACCTTATATTCTTTTCTTGCTATGTACCAATTAAGAGCCAGGTTCAAAGTAGAGAACCCTTGAATAAGGAAATGAGTTCAATAATTGCAGTGAGAAGAAATCCTGGAAGAATCCTTGATTTATACCACTTTGGGAATCAGGATCCATCTGGAAAGTCTCTTACCATCTAACCTCCATTCATCATATCAGAGAGTGCAAGAAATCTATGAATATGTGTCTCAGCAAATGGTTTGGAATGTGTATTTCAATCTTCAATCCTTGTTTGTTGATGATTTCTGAATGTGTTGATGAATGTGCCATGGTTTCTGTATTACATCTATGAGGTTAATCTGCTATGAAAACTTGCATATAATCATCTCTGAATAATCGTTTTATTTTGCAGCCATATGCAGTAGCTGGATTAGGAGCTAGTTCGGCTTCGGTCAGGCGAATGACTTGTCTTGGTGTATGCTATTTTCATCCTTTTTCTTGGCTAGTGCATGCTTTGTTGTTGTAGTCTTTTATGTTGTTTGCATTTTATAATTTTGCGTAAGAGACTAAGAGTCCCTCAAAAACTTGATGTAGAGCACTCAGC
>CM035413.1:30018268-30020768 GCA_020310875.1 Ceratopteris richardii | reverse complement strand
TGTGAGGGCTCGCATCTGTCGTCGTGCCTCCCTCTCTGTGATGGATCTCAAGATACTCTGTGCTCTGAGATGTCGGTATAATCGCCTACACTCCTCATCGTACCATCTATTCTGGGGTGTATGCCCAAGCCGTGTCGAATGTGCGGTGCTCTGTGTGGTGTATGGGAAGCTCAAAGTAGCGGATGTGTGGAGGATCGAGAAGTGGTGGGCGGTGAGGGTGTCCAATGAGGCAGAGGGATCAAGGGAGTAGATGTGCTCTCGAACATGGGAGCTATAGATATGTGCTAGCTCATGTCTAAAGTGAATGGTGGTATGGGCATGTGGCTATATGGTGATGGGGTGGGATATGCATGGTGAACCACGTATGGATAGGGCAAGATATGCGTGATTAGTTCCAGTCGGTATGGGTGGGATAGTGAATGAGGTGATGAGATGTGTCGCCTTCGGGGTTCGATAACATAGCCTACCACACTACCTCCATGTGGTGTCGTGGGCGGAATGTAGGTGAGACCGCCCGAGGTGGTCCAGGTTGCCATCCCATTATATATAATGAGACGGTGTGCTGCTCCCATCTGGAGTAGGTGTCTGCCGTATGAGGTGGGTGTGGCGGTGTCGGCTGAGGCTCTGAGTGTAGACATATCCTCTATGGTACGAAGCATCTCAAGGTCGTCAAAGTCGTAGATATCACACTGGTGGCTCTGAATTGAAGTCTCCTACAAGGAAGACTTCGCCCATCCCGTTATACTCCATAATGGTGTCACTAAGGAAGTCATATGGCGATGTGGTGTCTGGTCCCTCCCCCCCTAAGGGCATACGGCGAAATACGCTTCTCTCTCCTCTGATAGCTGGAGGCATATCCACATGAAGCGTGCCTCGGGGTCTCTGGCTACCACCTGTACCCTGTGCTGTAGCGACTGTCTGTAGAGCACGGCTACTCCTTTTGAACCTCGTGTGGTGTGCTCTCTCATCTGTCAACAGTGAGCTGACTCCCACATATAGCCCTCAATCCCCGGTAGGTTCCTCTCCGGGCTCTCGTGTGTCTCTCTCAAGAAGATCATGTCTCTGCCTCCATCACCTCCTCGAGGCGCCCTGGATGTGTCCATAAAGATCCATTGCAATTCTAGACTGCAATGTGCACCTCCTGTTGTGTTGTCTCATAGGCCGCGAATCCCTAGTCAATGGGCCGCCCATCAATGATGACACGACCGTCTCTGTATAGGGCACGATGTCCCTCCCGTCGCGTGGCATGCATGCACGTCTGTGCTCTACCTGCATCCGTGTGAGGTCGTCATCCAAATAGATAGGGGTGCCCGGTGTAGTGCGTAGTACTGCCCGTCGTCTGAGGAAGTCTCTCCTCCCGGCCTCATCTGAGAACTGAATGATAAGTGCGATGTTCCATGTGGTGTCCCGTCCTTCTCTCCATGCTCTTGTGTAAGGGAGAGGCTCATCTGCGCGGTGTCCAAGTAGTGTTCATAAGCGACGCCCGTCGTGCTTTGGTGATCCGTTTGTCTCTGTGAGGCCGGAGACGCGAACATTGAGCCTGCGAGCCTATCGCATCCGCTCCTCCTCAATGAGTGGTGTGTACTATGTGGATCTCCTCATGGTGGTTCTTCTTTGCCTCTTGTCGAAGATTCTTTTTTACAACCTCGACCCATCCATCTTTCTTAGTCTCAAGCTTGCTCTGAACCACCTCCATGCACTCTTTCTTGATAGTCACCCGAATGTCCTCTAGTTGTGGGGTGATCTCCCCCTCCTCGCGTACGCTGTGCAGTTTTGTTCTGATCTCAGTAAGCTCAGTGTGCAACTCCTCCTTGTCCCGTGAGTGCTGCTTGCGGATAGCAAGAAGCTCTTCCCGGTTTAGGGTTGTCAAGGTTGCCACCTTGGTGTTGAGGGTGGCAACTCTGCGGGTAATCCCGTTTAGTCCAGAATCTCCTTCTTTCTTCTGTTTTCCTATCAACTCTCGGAGGGTATGCTCTAAGGTGGCCAGCTGTTCCTCCAACTTGGGAGCCATGAGAGAGAGAGAGAGAGAGAGAGAGAGAGAGAGAGAGAGAGAGAGAGAGAGAGAGAGAGAGAGAGAGAGAGAGAGAGAGAGAGAGAGAGAGAGAGAGAGAGAGAGAGAGAGAGAGAGAGAGAGAGAGAGAGAGAGAGAGAGAGAGAGAGAGAGAGAGAGAGATGAGAGAGAGAGAGAGAGAGAGAGAGAGAGAGAGAGAGAGAGAGAGAGAGAGAGAGAGAGAGAGAGAGATATGGCTAGGTGGGGTTTGGGGTTAGGTGTTTAGAGTGAGGGTCATGATTAGAGCTAGGGTTAGGGTTAGGGTTCGAACTAGGGTTAGGGTAAGGGCTCCAACTAGGGTTAGGTTTTCAGTTTTGGGAAGGTCATAGATAAAGGAGGGTTCAGACACGTCACTGTATTCGCCTTGAGTACTCATAGCTTTTTGCTTAACATATTAACACCTTCCGTGCTCAGCTAACTGTGGGACTCTTCAGCTCGGTGGCCCCTTTG
>CM035413.1:29992619-30000119 GCA_020310875.1 Ceratopteris richardii | reverse complement strand
CTTTATTGCTTGCATGGTAAAGCCTTGCTGGGCAAGTTTATTGCTTTGGCTGATATCCATTCACATATGGAATTATGGCATAAAATGCTTGGCCACATGAGCCAAAAAAACCCTGATAAACTATGTAATTTGGACAAGTTTGATGCTAAAGGCTCAAAACTTGATTTTTGTAATGAATGCCAATATGATAAGCAAGTAAAGAATTCCTACTACTCTGGTGTCTCTTGTAAGTCTAATGTGCTTGATCTTGTTCATTCTGATGTTTGTAGCATGCCCACAAAATCTATGGGGGATGCTCTTTACTTTGTTTCTTTTGTTGATGACCACTCTAGGAAGCTTTGGGTATATTTATCTAAAAATGAAGCCTTTGCTGCATTTAAGAAATTTCATGCATTTGTGACCACTCAAACAGGTAGAAAGCTGAAATGCTTACGTAGAGATAATGGGGGTGAGTTTACAAGTGCTGAATTCAATAGATTTGTGAAAATCTTGGTATTAAGAGGGAGCTAACAGTCCCATACAGCCCCTCTTCCAATGGTGTGGCTGAAAGGTATAATAGGACTTTATGTGAGAGGGTGAGATGCATGCTGTCCAGAGCTAGTCTCCCTCATGGATTTTGGGGAGAGGCTTTGAAAATTGTAGTTCATGTTTGCAATCGATCCCCTCATATGTCCTTAAAAGGTGGCATTCCAGAAGAGGTTTGGTCTGCCAAACCAGCTTCATATGACCACCTACTCATCTTTGGTTGTGATGCATTTGTGCATATAAGGCCTGAGTTGAGAAGCAAGTTAGATGCAAAGTCCATGAAAGGAATCTTCATGGGTTATGGAGATGAAGGTGAAATGGGCTATAGGATTTGGCTACCTCAACTTAAGAAGGTAATACGCAGCCGAGATGTTGTATTTAATGAGGCAAGGCTGCTCAAAAACAATTGTGCCTCTAAAGATGACCATAAAAGAGTCAAATTTCAGCATGTACAGCCACCAGTTAAATTTGATATGAACCCTCGAGATGACCACATATGGCTGGAAGCTGAAAACAGGGCTGGAAATGATGTACAGCAGCCCGTTAACAATGAAGAAGATCTATACGTCCTAGGGGCATGATCCCTCTATACATTATATTATGTTATCAGATGAGGGTGAGCCTCTTACTTATAAAGAGGCAAAGCTATGTGAGCACAAGAAGAAGTGGGAGTTAGCCATGCAGGAAGAGATAAAGGCCTTGCATGCAAATGATACTTGGGATTTGGTTGAGTTACCCAAAGGAAGGAAGGCCATTCTCAACAAGTGGGTGTACAAAATCAAAACTGTTGATGGCAAACCCAAGTATAAGGCAAGGCTGGTTGCTAAGGGATATGCCCAAAAAGAGGGCATTGATTTCCAAGAAGTGTTCTCTCCAGTGGTGAAAATGACCACTTTACGTGTGTTGTTTGCTCTCACAGCTGCCTTGGATTTGGAGTTATTCCAAATGGATGTTAAAACAGCCTTTTTGCATGGTGATTTAGATGAAGAGCTGTACATGAAACAGCCAGAAGGATATGCTATTCCTGGAAAAGAGCATCTAGTATGAAAACTGAAAAGGAGCTTATATGGGCTGAAACAGGCCCCAAGAGGCTGAACTCTGCATTCTCAATGAAAGACCTTGGGGAAGCTCAGGATATTCTTGGTATGCGTATAAAAAGGGATAGGCAGCAACATACTTTGCAGGTATCCGAAGAAAAGTACATTGAAAAAGTGCTGGACAGATTTAATGTGGCTGATGCTAAGCCTCTTGGAGTGCCATTGCAGCCACATGTTAAGCTTTCCAAGGATGACTGTCACAAAAATGATGATGCAGCCAATTACATGAAGAGTGTTCCATATGCATCAGCTTGTGGTTCACTTATGTATGCTATGGTTGCCACTCGGCCAGACATTGCTCATGCAGTGGGAGTTGTTAGCAGGTTCATGGCTAATCCTGGTAGAGCTCATTGGGAGGCAGTCAAATCTATCTTGAGATATTTGAAAGGGACCAAAAGTAAATGCTTATGTCATGGAAAGGGTCCATTGGAGTTAAAAGGATTTTGTGATTCAGACATAGGTGGTGATGTGGACACACGCAAGTCCACAAGTGGCTATGTATACATCCTTGCAGGTGGAGCTATTTCATGGTGCTCTAGACTTCAGAGGATAGTTGCACTATCTACTACAGAGGCTGAAAATATTTCAGCCACATAGGCTTCCAAAGAGGCCAATTGGTTAGCTCACCTCTGCAGTGAGTTTGGGATGCCTGAAAAGGCACCTGTTCTTGGATGCGATAGCTAGAGTGCCATATGTTTGGCAAAGAATGCCATGTTTCATGCTCGCACAAAGCATATTGATGTGAGATACTCATCACAGAGGTTTTAGAGGATGGAGTGATCACTTTGATCAAGGTCAATACTTCACGGAATCCTGTAGATGCTCTCACGAAGTGTCTACCCAAGGCACAACATCAGCTATGTATACAAATGGTGGGAGTTAAAGGAGCCTCCTTGGTCCTTTAAGTGGGAGGTTGTTGGGGATAAAGGCCCCAAGGACTCTCCTTTTGTATATTTTGACCTTCCATGTGAAAGCTCTCTTCGAGAGCTTTCCAGACATATTTTTGTTATATTTTTTGGACCCCAAATTGGGGAGTTATAGGCATTTACATTATTTTTATGAGTTTTGGTCATTGACCATGTGTGAACATGCCCAAATTACCTAAAAGTCACTTATCAATAAGACTTGGTCCCAAATCTCTCATAACTTGATTGGGACTTCTTCAGCTTCAGCTTCTCCATCTTCTTCTCCAAATTTCTGCGTAGGTTTCTCTCTCTACTTTCTCTCTCGTTACGTAGTAGCCCACTCCCTTTGCGTTTGGAGCAACCGAGCACACCACGACGTAGCTCTCCGCGGCCTCTTTCAAAATATTCTTTCTAGGATTGTTGTTGAGTATGTCTTACTCCTAGAGAAGAGTCATGTGCCTTCTCTTGTGAGGAGCATAGTTAAAGAAAACGCGTTTTTTTCAAAAAATAAAAAACGTTTAGGACGTTCAGACGTTCCGAACGTCCTAATACGTTTGTTTTTTTTTTAATTTTTAATTTTTATATTTTTTAAGACCATCCTCAATTTCTATTTTTGTTTCATGAACATAATTATGAGAATGTAAGGTTTTCGTTCCTTCTTTACTAAATTGTGAACCAAAAGTCCTTCCTATCTAGTTCAGAAAAAGTTCCTATTTTGATTTTAAAAGATATTTCATTAGCAAGGAGTCAAGACCATTAAATTGTTGACATTATTTTTATTATTTTTATCCATTCTTGCCTCTATCACTCTAAATGCATTGTCTTAAGAGTTTTAATGTGCTTTAAGCTCATCAATCCTTTGTTTAAGACTTCATTCCCACTTTTTGTTTACTTTAACCCAATTCGTTTTGGACCTTCCTAACTCTAGATCATTGTAGTGGTAGTAGATAGAGTTTTTTATGTGTTTTTAGCACTAAATATATATGAGTGTTAGATATACATTATTCATGGATTGTTAGAGAAAAAAAAATTGAAATGTTGCGACAAAATATAATACTCGTTTTTTATTTCCATTTTTTTAGTACTCTACGTACTAAACGTTTTAAAACCCGTTTTTAAAACTCGTTTTTAAAACTCTCTTTGAACTATGGTGAGGAGTATATCTACTTTACTCATTGAGCGTAAGGGAAGAGTAGAACTTGTCTCTAGTGGATAGAGAAGAGGTGTTTGGTGAATATCTATTAGTTGAGATTTCCTCTAGATAGAGAAGAGATGTTTGGTGAATATCTCTTAGTTGAGATTTTTAGAAGTAGAGTTGTCACTCTACTTACGAATTCATTTACTCTATTTTCATTGAGGTTTTCCTTCATATGGAGTTGGAAAACATTGAGAATGTCTTCATAAGTTATCACTTATAGACGAGTAGAACAAATGGATCCATGAGTCTCTTTTAAGGAAAAGGGAAAGTGCAATAGATTCCATTGCTAGAGTCCTCTTCTTTAGATGAGATAGAGAGAGTATACTCTTTACGTTGCCTAGATAGGAGTGGCATTATCCTATTATAGGTACTAGGGGGATCGTATAGCCATGGTGGTTAGATTGAGTCTCACTTGAAGATTTTAGGAGAGAAGTTGCTAGTCCTGGCAATGATCTTCAACTAGAAGAGAAGTTCGTTGGCATTAGAGAGACTTTGGATTAGCGATGACTTTTTTTTGAGGGTTTTTAGGAGATAGGGACCAATAACACCTCTTGGATTATCAAACTCTCAGTTCTTGCTTTATCAGGAGGATGATGATTGAACATCAATAAGGAGGATTGGTATTTTTGGATTTTTCTCAATCTCATTAAGGAATGCTTTGGCATTCATATGGCAAACTAAGGGGAAGGGAATACACTATAGTTTACACTCCACCACTACCATTGATGCGCTTCGAATAGAATTTAGTCTAAACTTATGGATGACAAACCAAGAAGTTAAGTGTAAATGGGAGATAGTACTAAGTAGGCGTCTATGGTAGGCACTTTATGAGTCGGTTCCCCTCCTTTGGGTTGTGCTCTTATGAGACTTCTTAAGGGGAAGGATATGGGGAACATACATGACCATGTATTAGGAGTACATGGGGTTTAAGGGAGTCCAACTTCCAAGCACTTTCTTTTACCATTATGGGCATTTCATTTACATTTTTTAGCATGAAAATGTTATTAAGGGGAAGGAAATGTCACATAATATGTGACTTATTAGGGGTGAATCATGCCTTAAGGTTTATGTGACAAGGTTGCCCCACAGTGGATTGAATTATATTATGAGAGGAAGTGAAGTCTTCTATCGATACTGGAAAGAAAAGCTGTGTGAAACGTATAATTAACTGTGAAAAGCTTGTTTGTTAATGTGACTCGCTGCTTTTAAATTTTTTCTCACGTGTAAAAAAGGGTAGAGAAAGTTTGAAATTTGAAGACTTAAAATTGTTTTCTTTATGATAAAAGCCGATCAATACCAATCCTAAGACTGTCTGGATACATTCTAATGAAGGTAAACACTTGTAACTTTCCAGCTGTACACTGTACTCTTTCCCATAGTAACTGGAATAAGATGGTCAGACAGTAGCTACTGGCAGATTTACTTTTGGGAGAGATGGATCAGACCATCAGATGATCTCGTATGAAAACTGTGAGACCATTACCAGAAATGCAATTCATCGAGAGACCTCGCTACTTGAATGTATACATACCTCATGCCATGCGAGTTGTCATCGCTACGTGACCTGAAGGTTTAGACTAGCTGATGTCTTCAGAGCTGTTGCTGTACTCACTCCCTTGAATGCAGCTTTCCATATGCTATACCCACACTTCCCAAAATGAAGCTATGCATTTATCATGATTATACTGATATAACATACGGTTCTACTCTCTCCATCCTGCTATTTTACATGTCCTGGAATATGATGTATCATACACTTATCACTCATCCTTTTTATTCCCTTTTACACTTGTCTCTTTCATGTCGATCAGGGAAAGGTTACATATCTCAGTGGTCATATTTGATCTCTAATGAGTCGATTTCACCAGTCAGTGGATGTTAATATACGTTCTTTCTTCTTACCTCTCCATCTTTGCGTCCTCTAGGATTACTTATGTGATGCAAGTGTGTGTTTTTGAGTGGTTATTTTGTTTTGTGAGCGGTTATTTTTTCTAATGAAATATTTTTTCCCTTAAATCTTTCTCTTAATAAATTGGTTAGTTTGCATCCAACTGTGGCAGGGTTGTGAGTGATATTATTGTCAAACCAAATCTTTTCTTTCCATTGTGTTCTTTCTGTTGTTATCTTGGTGTTGGATGCACAAGAAGTTCGTTGAAGCCAAACGTTTTTCATGTAAAGAATGCTAATATTGCTGACTTCTTCCACTTAATGGAATCTACAGATATCAAAACTGATTGAGCATTCAGCTGATGACGAATCGATGCTACAAACTGTCACCTCAAGCAATCTTATTGTCCTTGTTTTGAATACAGCCTCGGATAGGTAATACATGGCTGCCTCAACTTCATGATTGACCTCAGTAAAGTGTCTTAATTATTTGGTGCTATGTTCAAGCTTTAAGAAGGTTTGCTTGCTTTTCTGTTGCTGATGATCATGGTTGAGTATGCTATTACCATACCTAGTGCTTGTATACATTTTCATTTTCTAATAATTTAGTTTTCCCTGCAGAATGTTATGAAACTCTTGCAAGGGCAAATGTAGAATTTATTAGTTGATTTCTTAATTTATTCATTTCTTCCTTATTATTATATTTATAATTATTATTGTTCTAGGACTGGTCAGCCCGTGTTTTGGAAATATTTGTTCATGATTTATTTATTTATTTATTTTTTTTCTTTTGAATTGCAAGTATGTGCGCACGTTTATATGCATAATTGGGGCTCACCTTCAGCTTTATGTTTGTATATAAACCAAAAGAAGACATTTTTTAAGGTGTGCACACACATGCGCGCGGTGACACACACACACACACACACACACACACACACACACACACACACACAGATGCACGCGTGCGTGCGCGTGCACACACACACACACACACACACACACACACACACACACACACACACACACACACACACACACACACACATGCGCCCGCGTGCACGTGCGCGCACGCGCACACACACACACACACACACACACACACACACACACACACACACACACACACACATGCCTGCATACAGAGAGAAACACAAACAAACACACTCACCCACACGCCATAGTGCCCAGAAACACCCCCGAAACGGAACGGCCGTTTCTGGTAAACGGCCCGGCCCGGAAACGCCGTTTCTGGGCCAACTTTTTCCAGTTTTTGTTTTTTTTTTTTGGGGTGAGAACAACTCATTCGGAGCCTTATTGCAGCTACTTCTTGAACAATCCAGCCCGAGAGAGAGAGAGAGAGAGAGAGAGAGAGAGAGAGAGAGAGAGAGAGAGAGAGAGAGAGAGAGAGAGAGAGAGAGAGAGAGAGAGAGAGAGAGAGAGAGAGAGAGAGAGAGAGAGAGAGAGAGAGAGAGAGAGAGAGAGAGAGAGAGAGAGAGAGAGAGAGAGAGAGAGAGAGAGAGAGAGAGAGAGAGAGAGAGAGAGAGAGAGAGAGAGAGAGAGAGAGAGAGAGAGAGAGAGAGAGAAAGAAAGAAAGTCATATTAACGTCTTCTGGAGGCCAAACTTGGCCTATGAGACAAAAACCATGTACAAGTGTAGTAACCCTGTGTAGAAGATAAAATCAAATAAAAGGTATATCGCTACACAAAGCTATATAGGGCTGGAAAAGGCTGGGGAGACGTGGCTCTGACTCTGCAGATAGTGGCCACCTAATACATGGGGGGATCCAAAATGTGAGTAAAACGCCCTAGCGACAAGTGATGGGTGGAGGTGGGTGTAGTATGTGGTACATCGGTGGTGGTCTGAGTGCCTCCTGAAGGAAGACAA
>CM035413.1:29977619-29980119 GCA_020310875.1 Ceratopteris richardii | reverse complement strand
ATGAAGTCCATGCACTGTCAAGCTCATGATCCAACATCTGCCTCTCAGTTCTCCATAAGGGGTGTAGAATGTGAGCCATACCATGAATCGGTCGATGGAACCAACCCCATCGATCCCTCCATATAGATCTAATCTCATCAAGCCTATTTATCCAAGAGTCAAGAATCAAGAATCAATGTGAATGCAGGTGACATGTCATTGATGATTGGTAATATAAATAAGAATAATAAAATTTGAATGTAACATTATCAAAATGCATATGGCATACCTGTCTGAAGAAATAGAAGTGCATCGAGCAAGGGACTCCCCAACACGGTCCATATACTCGTAAACGAGGCCTATAGTACTCCCCTCCATGTCAACAATGCGTAGCATGGAGTATAGAGGCTGCATCACTCCCACCAAAGCCTCTACCTCTCTCCAAAAACTGTCACTCAAACATGTAATGCGTACTGACTCTGCTTTACTGCATGTATGGCCAGTCCATGCAAGCCACTTCTGAGAAACAACTGTCTGCATAAGTGATTGCCTCACTCGAAGCAATCTCTCCATCACAATGCACATATAAGAAAATCTGGTCTTTGCTGGCCTAAGAAGCTCCAAATCACTGTATGATCTGAAAATGGAAAGCAACTTTGGCCTCTTCGTGAACAAGGTGACCACTCTCTGACATGTGGAAAAAATCTCATGTATCCAAGGGACCTTCCCAACATCCTCAATCAATAAGTCTATGCTATGAGCTGCACATGGAGTCCATACAATGGATGGGAACTCCTGCTCTAACATCCGCCCCATGGAAACACAATTACTTCCGTTGTCCGTTATGACTTGGACAACATTCTCCACTCCAATCTCCAAGACTGCCTGTCTGATATGTCAAAAAATGTACTCCCCTGTGATGGATAGGCCTGGAGTAGATGCATCAATGGCACGTAGGAACATGGTACCTTTGCAACAATGAACAAGTATATTATATACATTTCTTTTCCTAATGTCTGTCCATCCATCACACATCAAAGTGCAGCCATATTTCTTCCAGGTCTCTGCCATAGGCTCCAATTGCTTTTGCACAATTTCTTTTGTTCTTCTCAGCTCACTTCCTCTTAGCTCTTCATAAGAAGGCCCTTCCCACTCAACCCCAAGCCTACTCACCATTTTCATGGCCTCTTTCCATGCGGGAGTGCGCACCACATTAAAACTTAAACCACATTTAATGAAGAGCCTCATAATACCTTGGGTGGCCTCCTGCTTCCCTTGCTTTTGCAAACTAGCCCGTATGGATGATGCATGTAGGCTGCCACGACCTGTATGAATGCTCTGACTCTCCCGTGGTCTCTTTTGCTGCTGCTCTGATGCATGTGCTACCTCCTCTGTCTCCAAGGACTCCTCAACAAGAGGGGCTTAAGGAAACTCCCCTTGAGATGCTTGGGATGAATGTCCTTGAGGAATAGAGCTCTGTGCACTACTATGTGTTTGTGTTGATGCTCTAACCCCTCTTCTCATTTCCCGTGCTGCAACCCATTCCAAAAGCTCTTCTTTCATCTTCTCTGGCATTGGTTTAGAGAAAGGACCAACTCCTATACCTCCAAAACGTGCTAAATGTGCTTTTATTCTATCTGCCCCTCCTGTCCCTTTGTACCCACACAAATTATAGGTCCATCTCTCACTACCTCTTATTCCAAACTTTCCTTGGCTCGTGACATATTGCCAACAGCCTTGTTTAACTCTAGGCATGATGGTTGACTGCTGTAAACTCTCTCTCTCTCTCTCTCTCTCTCTCTTTCTCTCTCTCGACTTGTCTCTGCCCGCAGCCCTGCAGAGTGCTCTGAGTGCTCTGGAATGAAATGAGAAAGGGCCCTCTAGCGGGCCGTTTTCGGCCCGCTGGAAGGGCCCTTTTTTTTTAAATTTATACGCAACGCGTTGCGAACGCGTACGCAACGCGACGTTGCGTTGTGTACGTTGCGAAGGTTCGCAACGCGTTGCGTATGCAACACTGGATGGAGCATAGGCGTACCACCACCCCCTGGGTTGTCTTCCTTGAGGAGGCACTCAGACCACCACCGATGTACCACATACTACACCCACCTCCACCCATCACCAGTAGCTAGGGCGTTTTACTCACATTTTGGGATCCCCCATGTATTAGGTGGCCACTATCTGCAGAGTCAGAGCCACGTCTCCCCAGCCTTTTCCAGCCCTATATAGCTTTGTGTAGCGATATACTTTTTTATTTCTCTTTATCTTCTACACAGGGTTACTACACTTGTACATGGTTTTTGTCTCATAGGCCAAGTTTGGCCTCCAGAAGACGTTAATATGACTTTCTTTCTTTCTTTCTTTCTTTCTCTCTCTCTGTCTCTCTCTCTTTTTATGCTCATGCTTCTCCTGTACATGTTTGCACTTGGGTTTAGACTTGTACTGACAGTCACCCTTGTGCTCATGTACACACGTGCGCATGTGTGCGCATGCCGCGTGCACCTGCGCGTGCGTGCGCGCGCGC
>CM035413.1:29212619-29220119 GCA_020310875.1 Ceratopteris richardii | reverse complement strand
ACACATACACATATAAACACATACACACTCATAGATACACACACATACACATAGACACACACACATATATGCATACACACACATAGAGAGACATACTCACACATACACATACATGCATATATATATACATACATAATGCATATGCATACATACATACATACATACATACATGCATACATACACACACACATATACACACACATACACACACACACACATACACACACATACACACATAGACACATACATTTTGTTTTATATGTTAGGTATTATGGATCCCAGTAGAGAGAGAAAGGCGAAACTCACTCTCATAAAAAGTCTTATGAGAGCAAGAGTTCCGTCAGATACTCTAGGGGCCATAATGCGGGACTACGCAGAGATGTCCGATGAGGAGCTGGATTATACGATCCACATGCTTACGCGATCAGACGAGGGCTCTTCTGCGGATCCACATGCAGGAAGAGAGCTATCTGCTCATAGGTATGTTTTTTTTCATAAATTTTTTTAATGATATTATAGCATATATTTTTATTTATTTCTATCTATCTATTTTCAGGACACCTATACCACCTCCAGCACGTGATAGCAGAGCAGAGGCGTTGCCTATGAGGACATGCATAGGCACGTTAGGACTAGAGTGTGACATAGAGCCAGAGGGGAATATTGTATACATAGGAAATGGATTGGAGTTCAAGAGGAGAATGCGTGCACTATGCGACTCTTACCTGCGCTTTATCCACTTACCGTGGAAGTAAGTAAAAGTTTTACATATAAATTGAAATATATATCTTATGTTTTATTTATATTATGTTTTTTATTTTTTTAGTGAGCATGATGAGAGGGATAAAAAGTACGTGCTCAGTTCACTTGAGACGGAGTTTGGGAGAGGGTGGTCTCTTAAATGGTGTTTAAAAGAGATGCGGACACTTATGGCGCATCGTCGTGACAATGCACGGTATGTATGTATATGAGAGAGAGAGAGAGAGCACTAATCTCGATATTAGGGTTTTGAAATCCCTAATTTAAAAACTCTAATTCAACCTTTTAGCCATATGTTTGAAGTATATGTACACCTCCGACGTCCTACTAGAGAGATGTCTCTCCTCCCAACCTTATGCCTCTATATATAGCTACTCGAATCAACAAGGATCATGATTCATAATATATGTAAAGATATATACACATCATGTAGATAGGATACATAAATATAAAATGGAGTAGATATATTATGCTTCACACATACATGCCTAAATGCACACATAAATATATATATACATACTAACATATTTACATGTACATATTTACACATACATGTACATGCCTACATGCACACATAAACATATATATACATGCATACATATTTACATGTACATATTTACACATAGACACATATACATATATACATGTACACAATTATAAGCACTTGCATATATTACGTACATGAATACATGTATACATATATCACACACATGCAAACACATACATATACATGAAATACATATATATGCATACTAATATATGTATACATATAATACACATGAATACACACACATATGCATACATAGATGATAAAAATTTACTCCTCGAAGATAAAGCTATATATAAAATAATTAGGCATACCCCCGAGCTTCATGTTCTAACTTAGAAGAACATGATTTCATCTCTCTAGTAGGATTCATCGTTATTCAAGTTAATAAAAAAAACCTATTATTTGATATCCATTCAGAAGCTTCAAGTTACTATCTAATCTGCTCATATGTTTTCATTATTGCCATCATTTTGGTAAGACATCAATATACTCTCATCTTCATTATCCTTATTGATTTCATTTATTTCTTCTATTGTTAAATCTATGTTCTCATGAATCACATCATCTATTGGTGGATTAATATCTATTTCTGGTAATTCCTCTTCCTCATCAGTAGAATCAGCATGTAGAGAATTATCCTCTTCATCAAAAAGATTAGTATCATTATCACGTATAATGAGTCTAATTTCTATTCCAGATGTTGATGTATCAGTATCTGATGCTGAATCATCAAGAGGACTTTCTTCAATCTCTCGAACAATAAACTGTTCAAACAATGACCTACCTCT
Organism: Ceratopteris richardii; assembly: GCA_020310875.1. NCBI lineage: Eukaryota > Viridiplantae > Streptophyta > Polypodiopsida > Polypodiales > Pteridaceae > Ceratopteris > Ceratopteris richardii. Next base: position 29,218,022 of record CM035413.1, on the reverse strand, counting down.
AGGTTGCACATGAATGACTTGCCACCAAGGATGAGCATCTGGGTTTTTATAAAAAAATGCTTGTTCAATATGCCTAGGAAGAATATATGGTTCTTTAGTAGATCGCATTACCTTGGAAGAATCAATTGCCCAAAACCCAGATAATTCCTTTCTTATTGTAGAATTACTACCTTTATACTCCGCTCGATACCAGTCAACCTTCAAAATGACCTATCAAAATATATAACAACAAAAACGTCCCATTATTAGGTGCTTAAAAAAATAACTAACTCTAAAAAATATATATAAACTTTTTTCTACCTGTTTGAATGTACGAAATGAAATTTCGTAGATACCAACAATAGTTCCTACGTAACCAAGTTCGCTATCTATAAGGTTTGTGTCTTTTGAGCTAGCACGTGATAGTTGCTTGAAACAAGCAACAATACTAGAATCCTCTGTTTTACGTAAAGAATCAATGGCTTTGATTCTAATATGCTGTCCAAAAGCCCACATATTAGTGAACATTCGAGCCTGCAAAATAAATTCAATTAGTAAATAGAAACTAACATACATATATGAAAAAAATAAAATATATATTTTAATAAAATTACCTTTTGTTCACAACCTATCATTAACTCTCTTTGCTCATCTGAGATTTCTTCATTATTTGCGTTGGCGCGTTGCAAACGACTATATAGCCAATCCGTGAAAGAAGGTATATCTGTAATCTCATTATTATCGAGATTACATCTAGATCTTTTGTTTTTTCGCCTTTTACTTTGGAGACTTTGAAGTTCCTCGTACTCGTTAACGAATGCTTGCATGCATTCGCTATTATATGCTACAAAAGTAGAAACATCATTTTTTTCTTGAAATGTAAATAAGAATGGAACCCCCTTACCTGATAATACCTCATCTGTTATTTTTGAAGAAGACTCGTTGGTCCATGCACGTGGAGCTTCTTCATGAACTCTTTCAAGGTACTCACTAACGTAATACATGCACTCTTCAAGCATCCAACCCTTTGCCATGGATCCTTCTGGTTTTGCTCTTTGTCGCACATAACCTTTTAGTATTCCCATAAATCGCTCGACCCAAAACATCCATCGAGTGTTGACAACACCGGCAATCTCTATCTCATCTACAAGATGGACTAGTAAATGAACTTGAATATCAAAAAATGAAGTAGGAAGTTCTTTTTCCATCAAACATAGTAGCTCTTTGCATTCACGTTTTTTTTGTGGGATCGAATTTTTATCGATCTCTTTGGATGTAATCCACCTATACAAATCATAAAAACAATTGTAAAGAAGTTAATTAAAAAATAAAAGATATCCAATATTCATACATATTAAATATAAAAGTATCATAATTACCTTATAAGTGATCCAAGACGATAGATCACATCTCGTACTCCTTTCGTTGTACATCCATCGATAACCAAAGGTAAAATATGTTTCAAAAAGTTATGCCAGTCATGGGTCTTTAATCCAGATAAGCTCTTATCATCCATAGTAAACATGTTTTGAAATGATGCTCCATATCCTCTCGGAGTCTTGATCAATTGAATTCTATTGTTGATAGTCTGTATCTCTTTTGTTGTAAGTACCCAAGGAGCAGATGCATAAGTCGTTTCTTGTCGATGTCTATCAAAAACTGGCCATAACTTTGGTTTGGATTTTTGATCTTTCAAATCATTCCTTGATGTTGTGGTATCTTTTAGTCCAAGAAGATGCTGCCATAGTGAATAACCAATATTTTTGAATATATGCATAGGATCAAGAAGATGACATACTTTTAACTCTTTCCAATACTCCAAAGAATACCATATTGATATGTTCTCTGCGAGTGCCCATTTCCCTTTACCTCTGTTCACATACTCATTATCTGAATCATCACTGAAGATTTCTGCTTCTGGATCTATCAGAGGTCCATTTGTCCATTTTTTATACCAATCCATAGGCGTCATAGGTCTTGGATACTGGCCTGTTTCAAGCTTTCCATTAAAATGTATCGCTTCTCTTTTAGATCTTAATGGATGATCATCAGGCAAGAATCGTCGATGTCGAAGATAAATATTTTTGTTGAGATTCTTACTATAGATTGATCTCAACCAATCACCACAATATGGACAAGCTTTATAACCCTTAGTAGATATTCCTGCATCATGGAAAAGGATAAAAATATAATTAGATTAAATCATATTTATTTACATGCATATTGAATAAAAAAATTACATCAATACCTGAACAAACGCCATATCCAGGAAAATCGTGAATAGTCCAAGCCACAATACCACGAATCGTAATATGTCTTTCATTGATGCTTTTCGATATATCAATGACATTAATACCTCTCCATAACTCTTGAAGATTGTCAATGAGAGGAGCAAGATATACATTCATATCTTTAACTTGTCTTTTGCCTGGGATTAAAAGTGAAAGCATTAAATGTTCCTTTTTAATGCTAAGATATGGCGGAAGATTGTAGTTTATGACTACCACTGGCCATGTTGACCATTTACTGGATTTCATGGAGAATGGATTAACCCCATCTAATGCAACTCCTAACTTTAGATTCTCTGGATTTTGTGCAAATTCAGGCCATGTAGAATCAATATGCTGAAAAGCAACACTATCATGAGGAATTCTGATTATTCCATCAGTACTTTTGTGATCATGTCCCCAAGTCAAAACCTTTGATAATTCGGGGCTTTGAAACATATGTCTAATCCGTGGAGCCAATGGAAAATGTCTCAATACCTTATTCGGGATTTTACCTTCTTCACCCTTATATCGAGGAGATTGACATTTGGGACATGTCAAAGAGTCTGCATATTCACCTCTATATAAAATACAATCGTTAGGACATGCATGTATACATTGATAATCTATACCAAGATTGTTGATTATCTTCTTCATTTCATCATGTGAGGTAGGAAGAATATTTTGACTTGGTAAAAACTTTTCAGATAATAACCTGTAAGTTTATCAAAAAAAGATATATTAAAAAAGGTAAATAAATATACATACATATATACATGTAGGTTTTTATTCTTACTTTAGATAAGGTAAGAACAAGAACTTGAATTGAATAGATACTTTTTGTCCGCGCATCTTTTAAAACTATTAATGCATCTTTCAAAATATTTACGCAAAACAATCGTATCCTGTCAATTCACACATATGTTCATATAATGGTGACCTGGATGAATCGCATGCACAGAGGTTATAATCAGATTGCTGTCTCTTGAGTAACCTCTATGCATGCGACTCATCCAGGTCACCATTGCGAATATTTGGAAAGATGCATTAATAGTTTTAAAAGATGCGCGGACAAAAAGTTTCCATTCAATTCAAGTTCTTGTTCTTATAACCTTATCTAAAGTAAGAATAAAAACCTACATGTATTTATATATGTATATATATTTATGCATATATATATATATAAATAGATAGAAAATTGAAATTTATACCTTAATAGTGTCGAAACAGATACATTACTCCATCCAAAACGATTTTGAAGGTTGAGAATAAGTAAGCTCGCATTTAGTCGTGTCAAATGACTTCCTTCATATACATGCTTTAGACATTCCTCTCGAAGATATTTCTCATTTTTAGAAATATCCATGCTCTCACTGTCATTTTGATACCAATCCTCAATAAAATCTGCCATGCCATCATCTTCATCATTGTCACACAAATCTTGTACTTTATCATCTTTTGAATATAGATCTTTCAACTTTGCATATTGCACATGCTTAGTTTTGTGTAGCCTCCTCATGGAAGCTTCTGATAAATGAGGTCTTATTGGTAATTGTGAATGTTGTGGACGAATATCATCAACATCATACGTTGGAATCTACACATATAAATAAAACTCATTAGTATTTCATAAATGAATAAAAATTAAACTTCAAATATAAAATTAAGTATATAACTTATTAAATATGGATAGAAAATTTTTATTCTCTCTAGCTAAAAGGTGCTCTTGGAGGTCTACGCCATCCATAATTCACTAATAGTTCATCACCAGCATGTAATGTAGTAATAGCATTGACAACTATGTATCGTGATACATCTCTACTCATGTATGGTGATTCATGACTATTTTCACGCTCCTCAAATGTGCAATTAGTCCTTGAACTATTATGTAACCCTCGACTACTATTTATTAAACCTGCTATATTTCCATGTGTGTAAGGTCTTCCATCAATATATAATCTTTCATTTTCTCCATGTAAAATCCTTCTACTAGTAAGAGATGCTGCGTTCAAGCATATTCCATAAGTACTCATGCTTTGAACATGACGTGAAAGTCGATGCCAATCTCCCCATCCATATATAGGACCACAAAATGACATAAGAGTGACTTCAGAGTTCGGAGGCACATACAAATCCTCTACAATAAAGAGACCACGACCAGCATTAGTAATAGTGGATGGAGCAATCATATAGCGATTACCCCAAAAGTTGAAAACCTCTCCATCTAAAGGAAGTGGTCCTCTATTCCATCCTCCATATCTTCTTCTATCATATGTTTGTACTAAAGAACGATCACGAGCTGGCAATGGATAATCTCCAGCCGTTTCATTCTCTAAACCAGGAGGTAGAGGATTTCTAGAAACCTCTGCTTGTAATTGATGAACAGCAAGTCCATGACGTGTACGAGGTATATTAACATTATGAGAAAAATCATCATCATCATCATCATCGAGCAAGTATTCCTGTATATCAATAATAATTTGATTTTATACATGGTTTTTAAATAAAAAAATGACATTAATATATATAGAAAATACATACCCAAGCATTATCACGTTGACTAGGTGATGGTGCATGCTCAAAAGTACCATACTCTGCCTCATGTTGAATACATTCCAATCGTGGTCTTCGATACGTGCCATAACAAGAGTTACACCAACATATAATATGCTCTTGATAGTAAAATTCATCATAATTCCTATCGGAGGACACATGTGAAGTCGTTGCATGGGTAGGAGGTGGTGGAGTACCCTCTGATTGATCAGAATCTGCACATCATAAGAAACATAAAAAAAATATATAAGTTATGTATCCATCAAATATAGTTAAAATTAAATATTTCATAAACTTACAGTATAAAGTCGTTGCACGATGAGGAGACGGTGGTGGAGTTCCATCTGATTGATCAGAATCTACAAATAATGGTATTTGATATTAATAATTTGATTATCTACATAAATAAAAAATTCACATATACATATTTACACATACACACATATTCACATATACACATTTATACATACACACATATTCACATATACACAACACATATTATTGTGGGATAAATGCATGTATTTTGTATGAATGAGTGTATATGCATGCATGTGTGTGTACGTATATATGTGGATATGTATATGTGTGTTTATGTTATATGTAT
>CM035413.1:29152619-29190119 GCA_020310875.1 Ceratopteris richardii | reverse complement strand
TCCCAACAAAAAAATGTAAGGCATTTCAGTGAATCATCATTGGGCCATTGCTAACGTGAGAGAACATTCTATAATAATGGGGTTTGAGGATCTCGATCAATCCAAGTTCATAATATAAGGGCATAAGGTAAAACATTTATGGTACTTTTTCTCTTATTTATACAAATTATTATATTCAGATATGGTATTTAAAATTTTGTATTTGTCTATAGATTGGTAAAAGCTTGGAGGATAAAATTAAAGTCCTTCCTGAATGAAGTGTAGATAGAACTCAACTTTCATTGTCATAACTCTTGAACTATCTGGGTATTGTAGTGTATACATAACCCATTTTCCATTCATAATCCTTGCTCTGCCACAAGATTATGCATGTGAAAAAATAAAATTTGTAAAACCTTTTTATCTCAATATGATGTAAAAATTGTCCAATCTTTGATTTTTTCCATGGTAGTATTACAATTTTGGAGCTTCAAGAAATCTATTTTTTTCTATTGTGTAGATGTGGTATTTCTTATTATGTTAAACGATTATCTATACAATCATTTTTATGAGCCAATTTCTTTTGGGGGAGTTTTGTGCATGATTTTTATATTTACAACTATTATTTTTACCTTTAAGTGGTTCAAACTCACTTGAAAATAATGAAACTACTATAAAAGATTCTTATTCTCTCATTTCTCACTTTTCTAACCAAGAGAACGAGAAGCCCTCCTAGAGCACCATATCAATCATGCTACCTTTACGCGCAATGGCTCCCCCCACCTCTACTTTCCGCTCTCCAAACGTACTTGAGAACTCTTTAATGAGTTATTCAAATCAACTCAGAACAAAGGTCAAACACACTTATATGACCTTATTTCTAGAGTCCTAGGTCTTGACAAGACAATTCAACTTAATTATGATGTGTGCGAGGAAATCATAGAGCTCCTTCAATACTACATATTGTGCTACTCTATAGATATCCCATCTTATGAGGGTAAGTGGGTCCCATGTGACCTTGTGCTCTACATTCATAAAGGTGATGAAGCTTTTATGAAGTGCCTTAAGTGCTTCATGGAAATTGTTGACAATGCAAGACTTTTTTTGGATGGAATGGTGCAAAATTTGGTAAAATAACTTAACAAAAAGAAAAGGATTGGTACTAGGTACCTTTCTTATATTTCCACAAAAATATTTATTATCAATGAGAACCTAGAGACTGCACCCATGGATCTCCCCAACCTTGTCACATGGGGATTTGTTCATGAAAGAAATGAGCATCAAGGAGAGGTCATAAACTTAGCCAAAGAGAGTGGCATAGTGCAATGAGAGTTCCCTAGTGGTGTGGAGGAAAAAGTATGTGCAAAACCAAGCACAAAAGAGCCCCCACCATCAAGTCTCAACCCCTTTGAGCCCACATTACTAGAGTTGGGAGTTGAATATCTCTTTATCATCCTTGTGGATGGAGAGGAGTTTATTTTCCTTCATGATATTGAGAAGGCATTTGAACTCTGTGTTGATGAATGCCTAAGTCTTTTCTCCACAATGTCAAATGTTCCACTTGATAATACATTTGATCCCTCTGGGTAATTATGTGGGAGACACCGTAGAGATGGTCTGTGGAGAAATTTTGAAAGCTTATAACAATTACACCACATAAGAAGAGTACAGTGTAGAGGGAGAGAGAATAATGAAGAATAAAGTACCTACATGCCTAGTAGCAGAGCAGAATGGGATGACCCACTCTAGCATAGATGATAATGCCCGTAGATGAGGGGAAAAAGAAGATAGGCTTCAGGATGTAAGTAGTAATTAAGGAATTCATAATAATTTAATTTAATAAGATTGGAAGTTGAATTATCGTTTTCTTGTATAACAAAAAGCTATTGAAGCAAGTTCACCACAAGATGTGGTGGGGATCCATCTTCTCGTGGTAGTGTCTCATCCTTGGCAAACTACATTGGAAAGTTGCCAAAGGATGATTTTATTATAGTTCATAAAGATTACAGTCCTGACAAACACTTCATGACCTGGTGCTTGAACACCTTGAGCAAAGTTTTGTGTTCGTCTACAATTACCCAAGGTTCTGATTTGTTGGAGTTCGAGGTTTGTGGAAGCACACAAATAACACAAGGAAGAAGAAGAACATTGGAGGACAACACACCATACTAGATGTATTACAACTAGAATGTACAAAGATAAGTGATGTGTTAGGGCTATAGGAGTATGAACAAGGCAGAGAAAAAACTTCCTAAAGAGGGAAAAGAGTGCCCCAATAGTTCTAGTGTGTTTACACACAAGAATACCTAAATATATCAACAAATCCCCCCTAGGAGTGACGTAGTGAACAAGGAGTTGGCACTCATATATAAGGAAGTTCCAAGCTATGTGGAATCAATCCAGAAAAGAAATTAATCCCAAAGCTTTGCGGAAAACTTCAAACTTCTCCCTAGGCAAAGGCTTCATGAAAAGGTTTGCAATGTTCTCTTATGTAGGCACATATGCCAAACTGATCTCTGCAACAAAGAACCTCTCCATAACAAAACGATAGTGCATCTCAATGTGCTTAGTGCGAGCATGGAACATAGGGTTCCTTGCAACTCCCAATGTGCTCTCATTGTCAATGAAGATGGTGGTGGCAGAAGATTGACCAACACCTAAATCAGCCATAAGGCATCTGAACCACACATGCTCAATAGTCGCTGTGAAGGTTGCCCTATACTCAACCTCACAAGTGGAAGTGGCCACCGTAGGCTTCTTCTTGCTCAAACAAGATATACATGAGCTACCAAGCATGAACCAAAAGCCACTAGTGGACATACGAGTGTCAAGGCAACCAACCTAGTTAGAGTCAAAAAAAGCATGTAAATCTGGCAGTAGTGATCCTACCTTGGGATAAATCAATCCAAGTAGCTGGGTATCACTTAAGTAGCCAAAGATGCACTTAACGGCCTGCCAATGCTTGACACCTAGGCAATGCATAAACCTACTCATCTATGAGATAACAAAATGAATATCTGGCTGAGTAATGCATAAGTAAATCAAGCATCGAACAGCATGCTGATAGAGAACAACATCAAATGCAAGTAATGTGTCAATATATTTTGTTTGACATAAATCTATTCTGCCATCAACCTGTAGAAATTGAATGCCCAAATGATGATGCAAATGCCCCTAATCTGACATCTCAAATGGGGCATGCAAATCAGCCTTAAAATCATCAATATGCTTCTCATGAGGACCAGTGAGTAGTATGTCATCAACATACATAACAATGATCAGAAGCACATCATTTGCATGCTTAACATATAAGGCGCTCTTAGTCAGACTATTCTCAAAACCATGTCCAATCAGATATGCATGTATCTTTTCATACCAAGCATGTGGTGCTTTCTTTAAAACATGTAATGCCTTCTTCAACCTGCACACTTGGTTTTCATGCCCTTTCTGCACAAAGCCACAGGTCTGAAAAACATACACATCTTCATGCAAGTCACCATTCAAAAATGCAGTTTTAATGTCCAACTAAGGTACATTCCAACCATGATGAGTTGCGAGTGCACATATGCTATGAATAGTAGTCATTTAGTATGTAGGTGTGAAGGTCTCATCAAAATGAATACCTCTTTCCTACACATAACCCTTTGCAACAAGCATGGCCTTATACCTGTCAACTATTCCATCAGCCTTACACTTCAACTTGTATACCCACTTAGTGCCAATGGCCTTCTTGCCAAGAGGCAAATTACATAAAGACCAGGTACCATTTTTCATTATAGCATCATATTCAGATTGCATAGAAGCCATCCAATTTTTTGAATTTTGTGCTTTATCAAACAAAATAGGCTCATTCTCATCAGAGAGACTAGGGGCAACCGTAGCATAATAATCTGATGCAAAAGAATCGCTATGAGAGCAAGAATGAGTACGATATGATAGAGGTGCATCTAATTTTTTGTTAAGCAAAGTTTGCACGAGCCATTTTGGCATAGGTTTTTCTTCCTCAATATCAGATCTCTCATCAACAAGTGCATCATATAAATCTCCATAAAAAATGGAATGGTCTACATCATCACATGAAGCCTATAAAGGTTGAGAAGTTGCCCCATTAGGACTAGTAGTAGACTATCCACCTCTAAAAAGAGGTAGCATAGAAACTATGTGGTAAAGCTTGACTCTTGACCATACACCTTACGATCTCCATGATTGACCTATTCTCCATTCAACAACTCCATTTTGTTGAGGTGTATATGGCATGGTACACTGATGTTTTATCCCAAGTTCAGCAAAAAATGCATTAAATTTAGAAGACATATATTCCTCCCCTCGATCAAAACAGAGGGTGCCCATTTTACATGCCGACAGATTTTCAGCCAAAACAAAAAATTGTCTGAGGCACATAAGCACTTCAAACTTTGGTTTCAACGGATATACCCATGCATGCCTAGAAAAATCATCAATGAAAGTCACAAAGTAAATATAGTTTTCCAAAAGAGGGTGTCTACATAGGACCACAGACATCACTATGAACAAGCTACAATTTTTTAGTAGCTCGAATGGAACCATCTTTTGGGAATCAAGAATGCTAAATTTTGCCCAAAATATAGCCTTCATAGAAATTTTTACCAAGTTTCTCAATTTTGGGCAAAGATGACATCGTTTCAAATTTCTACAGGCATAACAAACTAGCAAAATTCAGATGACCAAAGCATGCTTGCCAAAGCTTTGTATCCCGCATAGCCTCCGAACCATGTACTACACATGCTAAATCATTCACATATCTTTCATAGTCTATGAGCTTATACAACCCATGAAATAAATGTTGGGTGTGTGTAGAAGTGTGAGAGACACACAAGGAGCACAAACGCAGCATTGTTTGCACCTAAAGGAGGACATGTGGTGTGTGCAACAATGCCTCTTATCCTATCATTGGAGTAGGATAAATTGAGCTTACGGCTGCAAATGGAGGTATGATTCTCTTGAAAAATGCATTGTATGTGCCCGGTATCAAGAAGAATTTAATTTTAGTTTCGTTGATTGCCAAAGTTGGACTTCATGTACACTTTGTTGATGATAAGTGTATGGTTCATGATTTCAGCAATGGCGATGTTATCGTGATGTCTGGTACATTATGTGATGGTTTGTATCGCATGGATACATACAAGAGAGCTACCTCGAATGCCTTAGTTGCTCATACTTCTTCCATGGCTGAAATGGAGCTTTGGCATGCTCGTTTTGGTCACTTGAACTTCAATAGTTTGCTCTACTTGCAAAAGAAGGACATGGTTATTGGTTTGCCTACACTTGAGTCCATTGAAAAGCATGCATGTGAAGGTTGCATTCTTGGAAAAATGCATCGTGCTTCTTTTCCAAAAGATAGTCACACACACACTACAAGAAAATTGCAACTTGTTCCTAGTGATGTATGTGGTCCGGTCAAGACTCCATCTTTTGGGAAACATGTATATTTTGTTACCTTCATTGATGATGCTACTCGCCATACATGGGTGTATCCTATGAAAGGAAAGAATGAGGTATTTTCTTGCTTCAAAGCATTTTTAGCTATGGCTGAAAATTTTTCTTCACAAAAGCTTTTGACTCTACGCACGGATCGTGGTGGTGAGTACATGTCACATGAGTTTAATGCTTTTCTTCGTGAAAGAGGTATTTCACATCAATGTACGGTGCCATATACACCTCAACAAAATGGTGTTGCCGAGCGTAAAAATAGAACTCTACTTGAAATGGCACGATGTATGGTTAAAGGAAAGCATCTTCCTCATAAGTTTTGGATGGAAGCAGTCATGTGTGCAAATTATGTGTTGAATTGCTGCCCTACAAAAGCATTGAGAGTCATCACTCCTTATGAGGCTTGGAATGGTCCTAAGCCTATGGTTAGTCATATGCGTGTGTTTGGTTGTTTGGCATATGCTCTTGTGCCATCACAACAACGTCACAAACTTGATGACAAGGCAAAGAAATGTATATTTGTTGGTTATAGTGCTGAAAGTAAGGGATATCGGTTGTACCATCCATTGACGAACACAATTATTGTGAGTCGAGATGTGGTATTTACTGAAATTTCAGTTTTCCATCTACTTGAATGCAAAAAAATGCCAACAATTAGCTCACAAGATGTGTTCGATACACTCATGCCTTTGTTCCAAAATGGTGCGCTTGACTATGGCCATGTAGGCCAGCCAACTGAGGTTCAAAGGGCTGAAAAATTCCAGCCAAATAGGGCTGAAAAATTCCAGCCAAATAGGGCTGAAAATGTAGAGAATTTCCAGCCAAACATGGCTGAAAAAATTCAGCCAAAAATTATCAAAACTCTTGGAAATTTTCAGCCACATATGGCTGAACATTTGCGTCAAAATATGGCTGAAACTGAGCATGAAATTCAGCCCACGCATGATGTACATATTGAAGATGTTTTACATAATGAACGCATGTCTATCAAGAGTGCACAATCTATGCCAAAGTGGCTGAAACAAACTTTGCAGGACAGCAAATTGAGTGCACCTTTACTTGGTAGAACAAGATCAAGCTCTCACCATGCATCAAGTAATTTTATGGATTACTCTCTTATTGCTACAATGTGTAATGAAGAGCCACTTTCTTTTGAAGATGCATGTGATGATCCACAATGGATGAGTGCTATGCAATCAGAAATGGATTCCATACATAGGAATGGTACTTGGGAGTTATGTGAATTGCCAAAAGGAAAGAATGCCATTGGTACAAAGTGGGTTTATAAAATTAAGAGAAATTTTGATGGTAGCATTGATCGCTACAAAGCTAGATTGGTTGCCAAAGGATATGCGCAACAATATGGCATTGACTATGAAGAAACTTTTGCACCTACTTCACGCATGACTACCATTCATACCGTGGTTGCATTGGCTGCCCATCGAGGTTGGAAAGTGCAAAAATTGGACATAAAAACAGCCTTCTTGAATGGAGATTTGCAAGAAGAGGTCTATGTGAAGCAACCTTCTGGATTTGCTATGAAAGAAAAGAGCATATGGTTTGTCGCTTGCATAAAGCCTTGTATGGTCTCAAGCAAGCTCCACGTGCATGGTATGACAAAATACATAAGCACTTGATTGCTCTTGGCTTCACATGTAGTCTGATTGAACGCACACTCTATGTATGCAAAAATGGGACTGATCTTATAGTGCTTGTTCTTTATGTTGATGACATAATCTTGACTGGGTCATTTGATGCAAAACTTGACATTCTTATGGCTGATTTGTAGCATACTTTTGATGTCACTTATCTTGGTCTTTTGAGCTACTATCTTGGCATCCAGTTTGTATCCGTTGAGGGGGGAATTGTTATGCATCAAGCAAAGAATGTTGAAAAACTACTTCAGCGTTTTGACTTTGAGGATTGCAAGCCAGTTTCCACACCAGTTGAGACATGATTTAGATTCTCAGTTGAGGATTCCAGTGATGCATTTGACACTTCTCTTTATCAGCAAGCTATGGGATGTCTTATATATGCATGCAACACAAGGCCGGATATACAGTATGCAGTTTCCTAGTTGAGTCGATTCATGCATAGCCCTGGCACTAAGCATTGGCAAGCGGTGAAACATGTGTTTAGATATCTCCGATGCACTTTGAGCTTAGGTCTCTTTTATGGCAGAGATGTTCAGCCATGCTTGCATGCTTTTACAGATAGTGATTGGGCTGGTTGTTATGATACTCGCGTGTCCACTAGTGGTAATTGCTTTTTCCTTAGAGACTCCTGCATATCTTGGTTGAGTAAGAAGCAACCTACAGTGGCGACATCGAGTTGTGAAGCTAAGTACAGGGTAGTTTTCACAGCGACAGTGGAGTGTATATGGCTGAGACGCCTATTGATGGATCTTTGCATGGAGATTGATGCTGCTACGCATATTCTCACAGATAGTCAGAGTGCTTTGGCTGTTGCACGAAACCCAGTGTTTCATGCACGAACCAAACATATTGAGGTGCATTATCACTATGTGAGAGAGCGCCTTCATGCAGGAGATATTGATTTGGTATATGTGCCTACACAAGATAATGTGGCAGACATATTCACCAAAGCTCTACCACGGGAAAAGTTTGAAGCTTTTCGCAAAGCTTTAGGCTTGTTACCTTGTGCTGGCTGATCTGTCACTCCTTGTATGTGTTCACATCATTCCCTCCAGGGGAGTTTGTTACACTTATGTGTTCCTCGAGTAGCTTTGATGTGAACCTTTTCCCTATACATGGGCACTTTTTACTCTAGTGCTGGCTAGAGGTTTTTTCCCCATGTTATCACATACTTGATACTCTCATATCTGGTGGTACTTTGTACTTAGGGATATTATTCAGCTCTTACTTCAGTTTAGTTCATCCATCAATAGAGAGAGCTATTACAGCCATCGTCTTCTCCATGTGTCTTGCTGCGTTTGTGTAGGTGGAGAAGGAGAAACCACCGTACTCGAAGAAGAAGCTCCATCTATGATAGTAGACTGTGAAGTAGAAGCACTTGCCGCTCTTCGATCTACATCTGCCACTATGTTCCAAAGTTGTTTTGCAACAAGAACATGCTTCATCATGTAAGACCACATCGGATAGTTGGTCCCATCAAGCTTATCTTCAGCTTGAAGCATGCCATACAAGTCATTGCTGCCCGCCATTTCACTTAGGAACAAGAATGTGACAAAATCTTCACTTCGACGAAAACTGAAATGAGTGCTGAAATTTCAGCTCATAAACCGTCACTCTGATGGCGATTCTGACTGCACGAATGGCTTTGAAATGGGGGTAAAACCTCAGCGCACGTGGTGGAAATGTTTCCGGGCTGCTGAAATTCACACTTCTATGCTCCGAAGTCGATTTGCACTATTAAAGTGCGTGCGCGCCGCGACGCGAAAAACCAAAACTTGAGAAGAATTTGAACCTGCTCTGATACCACTATTGGGTGTGTGTAGAAGTGAGAGAGACACACAAGAAGCACACACAAGGAGCACAAACGCAGCAAGACACACGGAGAAGACGATGGCTGGAATAGCTCTCTCTATTGATCGATGAACTAAACTCAAGTAAGAGCTGAATAATATCCCTAAGTACAAAGTACCACCAGATATGAGAGTATCAAGTATGTGGTAACATGGGGAAAAAACCTCTAGCCAGCACTAGAGTAAAAAGTGCCCATGTATAGGGAAAAGGTTCACATCAAAGCTACTCGAGGAACACATAAGTGTAACAATAAAATTCTAGAAGCAATAATAACATGGCCATTTGATAGATCATGAACTGTACATTTGTCATCAACAAATTTCACAACCAAGACAATCTTGGATTATGTTGAAACTAATAACAATTTTTTCTTAATCTTCAGCACAAATAAAGCATCTGAGAATGTAAAAGAACTACATCAGGAGTAGCCACAATATCTTACCAACTCCCATAATAGGATAAGAGGAGTTTTTGGCACATGTGACAGTATTCCTTGTATGGGCACGCTTGAGTGAAGTGAACAAATTGCATTGCAAAGTAATATGTTTGGTCACCCCACTTGTTGGCACATGTGATAGTATTCCTTGTATGGGAAGGCTTGAGTGAAGTGAACAAATTGTGTTGCAAGGTAATATGTTTGGTCACTCCACTATCAAGGTACCAAACATCTGAGTCTACTACAAACATACATTGTTCATGAGAAGATGGGTCAAAACTACAAATAGTGAGAAATGGCCATTCTTCATTCTACACAAGATTAGTAAACTCTTTTTTGGCTGTAGAGACCTCTATAACAACCATTCCAACCTTTTTCTTGGCTCTTTAGCATCTAGTTTTGGATAGCTCTTTATGACATGATCATTTCCTTTACAATATTTGCAAAACAATTTTTGCTTTCCTATTTTCTTCTTGTCTTTTTCTTCCTTCTTTGATTGTGCACAGGCCTCGTCAGATGTGGATTGCACAAGATCTAGAGATGATAGAAGAAGCACATCCGGGTATGTTTCATTTGGAGGTTCAAAAATCATTTTTTGGTCATCCAAGAAGCAAGCAACAGTGGCATTATCTTCTACTAAAGCTGAAGATAGAGGTTTGGCTAATGCAACTCAAGAAATCATGTGGTTAAAACCTTTGTATATAGATCTTGGATTTCATTCTTCAACACCTCAAATTTTTACATCTTGCACCTAATCTGGTACACCATGCTAGAACCAAGCATATTAAAGTCCACTACCATTATGTAAGGGAGAAGCTAATGAGCAAGGATATTCAACTATCCTATGTCTCTACAGATATGCAATGTGCAGACATGTTGACTAAAGCTCTTGATGGTACAAAATTGAGTAGATTTAAGTTGATGGTTGGCTTGTACAAAATCAATGACAATTCAAGACTTATTTGGAGGCCAAGCATGTTAGGCTTGAGGGGGAGAAGTTGGTGCATTTTACCCAAGCGTAAATGCTTGATATGATTTGATTTGTGTTCATTTGTAGTCATATGTGTAGACATATGAACACCTCTTGTAAAAGAGTATATTTTATCTCTTGGAATTGTGAACGAAAGAATGGATTAAGTCATCCATGATGTAAAAAGGAAATTCGTGGATTTAACTACCTAAAATCACGAATCCATCAGCTAAGAGAATATCTCCTAATTCTTAGCATCACTTTTAGTTGGATTTATTTGAATTCAAATTCAAAACTACCTCCAAAAGTAGCTATAAAAAGAGCAAGAAGGAAGTCTCCATTAGAGAGCTTGATTCATGTTCATTTGTAGAGATTGAAGAGCTTACTCCATAGCTCTATCATTCTACTCACATTGTGCAAGTATTCATTTCCAATGTGGTTGTAATTATATGTGAATCTATACATTTATCATTTACTTCTTCTCTGTTTATTCTCTGTTGTACTTAGAATAGTAACTTTAGAAGCTCATATCTCCGGCTATACATAACCTTTTTTAGAGTTTTAAAGTGCATTGGATTTCTCTCTAAGTCTAGTTTATGGTCACAAAATTCCATGTCATTGGATTTACGGTTTGTGAGAAATCTGTGTTTTAATTCTCATTGGTTGAAAATCTCTGCAGAGCCCCGAAAATGGTGGGAGTGTTCCAACTTTTGCTAAATCGTGTTGTGAGTGCTTAGTTGATCAATTGAAGTGTTTTGACTTGGATTAGCAAGACACCTACATCTATTTGATATTTCCAAAAGGAAGTTTTCTAATTCCCACGAGGTTGAGAGCATTCTTCATTTTTTCCAGTAGGTGTATGTACAAAAATAGTAAGTTTTGGGAGCTAGTCATTTTGCAACTAGTCTGTCTTGCTTCAAACTTTTGAGATACTTGCTCCAAAACACTTGGGTGATTTTTTTTGGATTTAAGAAGCTCAAAGGGTCTACTAACCAACTCTAAAGTCTCAGTTGGCTAGTGTGAAGCTGGTTGTAGTAGCACTAACTCATCTTTGGATTGCATCCACCATCTCTCTTTATAGATAGAGAGTAGATGCACTTTTTTTGCACCCTAACATGCATTTGGTAGTCTTTAAGGCTCCATCCAAGTGACACTCTACCTAAAAATCACATAGGCCTTCTACATTGATTTTAGCACCAAAAATTTTAGAAATTACATTTATGATCCATGAGGTGCTACTAAAAATCCATGAAAGAACATCATTTGATTCTTTAGGTACTTCAATAGCACCTCACCACCATATATCTTTCTTAGATTGAAAACTATATGTAAAGTGATGGATAGAGTTTTCACTTTCATGAGTAATGGCATGGGCCATAGCTTCATTCATCAATGTTCCACTAAGTCTCTATATATGTCATCCCTTTATGATTCGACATTCTTCTAGCTTCAATATAAACTTGATTTTGGAACCACAATCTACATCAAATAGCAAACATTATATTAATGAAAATAACATGAATGTCATTATCACAGCAATGGATATATCTTGAATTGTAGATTTTTAAAACTGAACCATTTCGTTTTGAAGTGTCTCCAAGTTAGCAAATATTTTGTTGTACTTTGTGTAGATGAATCCCTTTCTATATGAATTTTTCAACTCTTTCTTCAATGTAGCATAATGATAAATGGATGCATGCATGACATCTTCTACATGCAAGTAATGCCCAAGAGTATTAGCTACATCCTCATTGGTCATCTTCTTCTTTAGAGATACCTTATAAGGGCATGGAAAAATACTTTATAGAATACCTTTGTTTTGTATTGCCTACTTCAAAAGATTATATAATGTAGTATATGTTCTAGTATTAACACTTGCTTCATCACATACCATCTGCACCTCCCGCGAAGTAATAATATCTTCGAAGTTGCCTGCGAAATGTTTAATCACTTGGGTCTTCATGTGATTTTCTATTGGTGACTCCAAAATCATAAGCACATGTTTGTTTCTCAAACAAGAATTCAAAAACTTAAATTGATCCTCTATTGTTGATGAAACACTGTCATCTTCAACAAATGGCGTGCACAATAAGAAGCTCAATCTAAAAGTCTTGTAACATAAATAACCAAGTGAAACACAAACCTAAGTGCATAAACATGTCGCTTTTGTGCTCCACAACTAGTTGAAAGAGCTTGAAAGGATGATAATGGTTGTTTCCTATATCTCATACCAAGCGGAGTCTCTTTTAGTTGTTTTAGATTGGCTTTTAACTTTTTAATTTTGCTCTCGTTTTCTTCCACATATTGTTGGACTATATTATTGTGCTCTTCCAGAGATTTGACAACACTTTCTAAAGTGTGCATCTTCAAATTATTCTGATGAAATTCTTGCATCCAATAATTTGCAATAAAGCTTGAATAGTTAGACAACTGCTTGCAATAACCTAGCAATGCTGCTTCACCACTAGCAAGGAATTGTAGAAACATGGAGATACTATGGAATATCGGATGAAAATTAGAGATTGGATCTAAGGGAGACAATGCATCATTGACCCAAAGATCAATATTCTTCTTTCTAGCTGCACATCATTCATTTTGAGAATCTTTGTCATTGCGATCTCTAGTTTTTGACACAAATTCTATTGGAACATGAACATGTACACTCATTGAATGAGGGGCACATGTTGGTGTTGGTGTCATTTTTGTAATACACGTGGGCATCATGATGTTCCAAAATTCAAGCACTGAATAGAAAGAAGCACAAAGATGGCTAGAATGGCTTGTACAACAATTATATTCCAAGAAAAGGTGTGTTTTGGTATGTGGATGGGTCAAAATGATTTTTTCCAGTGTCTAAGAGTGAAAATAGGCTTTTTTTCAAAAAATCATGTTTAGGGGCAACCAAAGTTAAGAGTTTGATGATGTGGCACTTAACTTTTGGAGGGATTTTCAAAAGTATGTTTTTTTAGGTCTCTTTTTATAAAAATGGACTAGAAAAACTAACTTATGACATATGCATAAAAGTATGGGCCATTTTGAATAAAGAATAGTTGAAAAAGAAACTTTTTCAAAAAAATCATTTTTTATTCACATGGATGGATTTGATGATGTGGAAAGTGGCTTATTAAATGCACTTGATTCCCTTAACAAAGTACAAGATTAAACTTAATCCCTAAAAATTAGGAATTAATTCTTACAAAGTCCATGTAGGATTCATTTTTTCCCTAACGTTGAATGATTTATCTGAATCATTCTCCACAATCTTCCATAATAATTTGGTAGTTGAAATAGATATATATACCTTCCTATATTCAGAGTTATCCAAACTTACGAACCCAAGATAGAGAACACAAACACCCAAGATAGAGAACACAAACACATACACATAAGAAAAAAAACAAACAAAAGCAAGAGACACACAAAAAATAAGATCAATTTAAGATGAAAAATACAAGCAAGAAAGAAAACCAATACAAAATAAGCCACACTTAAAAATAATAGGGTAAAAGCATGTTAATGTGAACACTTTTTAGGAGTATTTATCGCTTTTAAGCCTGTCACTTTTTAGCTATTTCAAAAGCATTCTAAATAGCAAAAAAATAAATTCATAAAATTTCAATTTGCTAGACGTATGATCACTACTCATGTGGCGGCCCATTGGGTATCATGGCTTGAACATCAATAGTAAATGTCATTATTCCTCACGTACTCCACAAGGTGGTGAGTCTATGGAGTCTGTGCCAGTGGAGCACAAAAGGTCCACATGACTTCATTAGTCGTGAGAGAAAGCTACCATCAACAAAGCTGTTCCATCAGAGGACGAAGGTGAAACGCAATCTCTGGGATTGAGTATGAGCAGGTATGGGGTCTAGCATCCATGCATGCAACATTTAGGTGCTCGCATGGCTAGGAGTAATTTCTATGGTTCTAATGTAAGAGCCACTATTTTCGGCAGAGGAGAAGCGATGTCCATTAAGAGTCCATCATTGAAGCAGAAGCAATGGACTAGGTAAGTTCTGAGTCTGATATCAATAGGTGTGTCTAATGCTATGTAATTGAATAGGCTAGTTTTACAGCCAGCAAAATGGCAAGTAGCACCTGGTTCTCCAAGAAGCAAATAGTAGTTGCATTGTCATCAACAAAAACTGAATTTGTGGCCTTAGCTCTCATGGAAAAAGAAGGCTTTTGGATCCAAACGGTCATGCAAGAGCTCTTACCAACGATAGAGAAAACAAAACATGTTGATTTAAAGTTTCATTTTATATGTGATCTTGTAGAGCAGAAAAAACTTCATCTCTCATATGTATCAGCTCATCTAATGTGGGCTAATATGCTTATGAAGCCTATGGGAGCAGATAAGTTCATCCTCTACAGGAAACATCTTGGAATCGTTGAAATCAAGTAACGTCTATGTCACATTCTAGTACTCTAGTTACAGGGGAGTGTTGAAGCAGCTTAACTACGATTACGTGGATGTGCCATGTATGAACCATGTGACCAAACGCCATGTCTTAGAAATAATGGCTTAACAACCATGGCTCACTCATGTGTCGCATGTATATAACTGCTATATTGAATCATTAATACATATATAAGTTGTTGTGTATCTCTGCATTATCTGCGGGCCTGTGTAGGACCCTTCTTTTCTGCATCCACAAACCACAAAGATATAGGGGCTCTACACTTAAACTTTGGTGCTACAACTCGAGTAATGGGCATGCATTTATGAAACAATTTGCCTTGTTGATGCAGATGGATATATCCAGCATATCCAAAAGTGTTAGAACATAATGTATTCTACGAGAGAAAAGAGGATTTCCACACCATTTACAACCTATCTATCGCTGGTATAGATCCAGGTACTATATCAGAAAAATCAATTAGTGAGGCAGATTGGTTTTCTGTCTTCAAGGTAACTTGACCAAAGGGGAAGATGAAAGTTAAATATGTCAGGCAAGAGTTCTATGGTGTTACATCAAAAAGTCATATAGAGAGTGATCTGCATTACACATAGAGAACCCAATGTTGGTTAAGTAATCAGCAATCCTTGCATGCCATGCACGAGGGGCTTGCTTCAGCCCATACAAAGCCTTTGCAACCTACAAAAAAATTCTCTATATGGTGTTACATATAGAGAGTGATCTGCATTACACATAGAGAACCCAATGCTGGTTAAGTAATCAGCAATCCTTGCATGCCATGCATGAGGAGCTTGCTTCAGCCCATACAAAGCCTTTGCAACCTACAAAAAAATTCTGAATGCTTTGAATCTTCATATCCTTGTGGTTGGTCCATATATACTTCTTCCTGTAATTCACCATGTAGGAAAGCATTCTTCACATCCATCTGATGTAAAGTCCATCCTTTTGTTGTAGCTAATGCAAAAAGTGTTCTGACAGTAGACATTTTAGCTACAGGGCTAAATGTTTCCTCATAATCAATGCCATATGTTTGTGCATAACCTTTAGCTACCAATCGTGCTTTATACCTGCTTATGCTACCATCAGCATTATGCTTTACCTTGTAAACCCATTTGCAGCCTATGGGTTTCTTTCCTTGTGGCAATGGAACCAGCTTCCATGTATCATTTCCATAAAGTGCAGCCATCTCCTCGTCCATAGCTTTTTCCCAATCTGCATTACCAATTGCATCTTCAAAACAAGAAGGATCAGCATCTTATATTACCTTTGTCATGTAAGCACAATGGCAAACCATGTAACTATCATATGTCAATTGTTGCACTGAATTACACATCCTCTCATATCTTCTTGGTCCTGGGTCACTTCTCCATGTATCATCTGCATGTGCCCTTCTTACTCCTAGAGTCTTCACAGAGGGCAATCCAAGTTCCTCATCAAGACTCTTTTCTGAACCACTATAATCTCCATCAACATCTTCAAAACGTGCACATGTTTTACTACCAGCAGAAAGCTTTTCTTTACCTTTCTAGGATGTATTTGATGAATTTGCTGGACTGAAATTTCCACCCAATCTTCCACTCCATGGATTTGAGTTGGAACTATTGTTTGGTGATGCATCTTGTCCACTCAAAACTTGAGATTCTGCACTTGATTTTTCAGCATTTTCTTTGTCATTTGGTTCAAGATTCAGTCCTTCTTTGGCATCTGCATAAAAGCTTGACATTTCATCAAATACCACATCTCTGCTCACCTTCATCTATCATGTGAGTGGGTTATAACATTTGTACCCCTTTTGCTCAAGGGAGTATCCAATGAAGACACATTTTTTTTATTTCGAATCAAGCTTCGTCCTCAACTCATCTGGAACATGTACATATGCAATACAGCCAAAAACTTTCAGATGTGATAAGTTTGGCTTTTTACCTATAAACTTCTCTTCCGGTGTAACTTGATGTACAGCCGCAGTCGGAGTTCTGTTCATGATGTATATAGTAGTACGCACAACTTCTGCCCAATAACAATGAGGCATATTCTTCTCAACCATCAAGGCTCTTGCTATTTCTACAATATGTCTATTTTGCGTTCAGCAACGCCATTCTGTTGTGGTGTGTACCTGCATGAAAACTGACACCGAATTCCATTATTTTTTAGAAAACTGTTGAACTCATTTGACATGTATTCGCCTCCTCCATCAGAGCTTAATGTCTGAATGTACTTTCCTGTCTTCTTTTCCACCATAGCTTTAAAATTCTGGAAGTGAGTGAACACCTCGCTCTTCTCTTTCATGAAATATACCCATACTTTGAGTGTATGGTCATCAATGAATGTAACATAAAACCTGCAACCACCCATAGATGTGGTCTTTCCTGGACCCCGAACATCTATATGTACTACTTCTAGTACATTCTCACTAACATGTGTGCCATATGGAAATGATGCTCTTCATTGTTTACCGAATTGACATGCTGCACATACCTTTTGCATTTCTGCAACTTTGAAATTTGGTAGTCCATGGACAATCTCCTTTGACTGCATCAGTTTCAGCCTTTGCAAGTTTGCATGTCCAATCCGTTTGTGCCATATCACTATATATGCAATAACTCCTGCACCTTTTGCAAACATGGCTGCATTCATTTCAGGAATCTTCACATTTAAGGTGAACATCCTACCCACTTTGTTTCCTTTGGCAACCAATCATCCATCCTAATTGTAATCTTCTACATATAATCCATCAGCATTGAACCTGACTTGTAATCCCTGGTCAACCATTTGTCCAACAGAAACCAGATTCTTTGTTATATTTGGAACATGCAACAAATCAACAAGATGTTTTACCTTCCCATCCTCCATAGACAATGCTATGTTTCCTGTATGCTCAATAGGATGTGATGTATCATCACCTGTTTCAACATATCCAGGAACTGGCATTTTTTGCAAACTACTAAACCATTCTGCATGACTGGTCATGTGATTTGAAGCACCTGAATCAACATACCAGACATTATCATTCGATTTTGAAACACCAGCAGACATCATATTCATCATGTGATGTTGAACCATAAACAGCTTCTCAGAATCATCTGCACTTGTGGATGCATAGTTGTTTTGCTGCCTTCTGTTATTTTGATTCTTCAACCTGCAATCACGTTCAAAGTGTCCAGGTTTACCACAATTCCAACATCCTTTACTATCATTACCTGAATCATTTCTTTGGAAATTTCCGCGACCTCTTTGGCTCCCCCTACCTCGAAACTCTCCTCTTCCTCCTGCATGATTCTGTTGTTGACCTTGGTCTTGGTTACTGTTTCCTCTTCCACTTCCAAAACCTCTACCTCTGCCTCTTCCTCTGCCAGAGTAGAATACCTGCTCAAAATTGGGCTTTCCTTGGGAGTTTGAATCCTCACCAAGATTCTTTTCTTCAATACTCAGCAAAGATACTAGATCAGCAAAATTCAGAATATTTTCCCTGGTTTGTATGGAAGTTCTAAACTGCTTATATGCAGCTCCCACTACAACATATCAGGCGTATACCGAGGCTTCTACCAAGGAAAATGAACAGGCGTGATTTTTCCCTGACGTCGATGTAAGGGTCGGTATAGGCATCGGAACCAAAGTGTCGGTATAAGTGTCAGTATAAGCGTCGGTATAAGCATCGATATAAGCATTAGTATAAGCGACGGTATAAGCGATGGTAAAAGCCATGGTATGCCCCTGGGCAAAATAGTCGGTATAAGCATCGATATGTGCCTGGGGATACCGATGCTTATACCGTCACCTATACCGATGACCATATCTGCAAAAATTTTTTGGGCAGAGTGTGTTGTCTCTTGCTACAACAACATTCCCATGATGTTGTGTAACAAAAGACAATCCACTCTGCCCAAGAAAAACCCAACTACATGTGACATGTATGAAAGGCAACAAAAAAATGATTTGATAAAGCAAAACATACTATCAAATACAAAAGACATGAGCAAAATGAATCATGAATCGTGTACAAAGAAATGGGACACATAGACATGATATTTATAAACAACAACTAGAACACATGTATATGTGTGTCTGCCTATCTATATACATATGTATGTGAACATGTATTATGTGTGTATATTTCTATATGTGTAAATATTTATCTGCATGTGTAAAAACCCTAAAACCCTTATCCTAAAGACCTAGACCTAAAACAGGTGTATGTGTGTATGCTTGTGTATATATATGTGTAGGTGAATATATATATGTGTATGTGTGTGTATGCATATGTGTATCTATGTAAAAATCCTAAAGCCCTAATTCTGAAGACCTAGAGCTAAAACATGTATATGTGTGTATGTGTGTATGCATGTGTATGTGTATATGTAATATGTGCTTATATGTGTATATGTGTGCATGCATGTGTGTATATATGTAAAATCCAAAACCCTAACCCTAAAACATGCATATGTGTGTATGTATATGTCACATATGTGTATGTGTGTATGCATGTGTGTGTGTGTATATATATATATATATATATATATATGTATATATATATATATATATATATATATATATATATATATATATATATATATATACACACACACACACACATATATATATATATACACACACATATATATATGTATATATATATATATATATATATATATATATATATATATATATATATATATATATATATATATATATATATGTGTGTGTGTGTGTGTGTGTGTGTGTGTGTATGCACGTGTATATATATGTGTATCTACATATGTATTATGTGTTCATATGTGTATATGTGTGTATGCATGTGTGTATATATGTAAAAGCCAAAAACCCTAACCCTAAAACATGCATAAGTGTGTATGTATATGTCACATGTGTGTATGTATGCATGTGTGTGCATGTGACTCTCTCTCTCTCTCTATGTGTATGTGTGTATGTATGTATGTATGTATGTGTATGTGTATGTGTATGTGTATGTGTATGTGTATGTGTATGTGTATGTGTAATGTGTATGTGTATGTGTATGTGTAATGTGTATGTGTAATGTGTATGTGTATGTGTTGTGTATGTGTATGTGTATGTGTATGTGTATGTGTATGTGTATGTGTATGTGTAATGTGTATGTGTATGTGTATGTGTATGTGTATGTGTATGTGTATGTGTAATGTGTATGTGTATGTGTATGTGTATGTGTATGTGTATGTGTATGTGTATGTGTATGTGTATGTGTATGTGTATGTGTATGTGTATGTGTATGTGTATGTGTATGTGTATGTGTATGTGTATGTGTATGTGTATGTGTATGTGTATGTGTATTGTATGTGTAGTGTATGTGTATGTGTATGTGTATGTGTATGTGTATGTGTATGTGTATGTGTATGTGTATGTGTATGTGTATGTGTATGTGTATGTGTATGTGTATGTGTATGTGTATGTGTATGTGTATGTGTATGTGTATGTGTATGTGTATGTGTATGTGTATGTGTATGTGTATGTGTATGTGTATGTGTATGTGTATGTGTATGTGTATGTGTATGTGTATGTGTATGTGTATGTGTATGTGTATGTGTATGTGTATGTGTATGTGTATGTGTATGTGTATGTGTATGTGTATGTGTATGTGTATGTGTATGTGTATGTGTATGTGTATGTGTATGTGTATGTGTATGTGTATGTGTATGTGTATGTGTATGTGTATGTGTATGTGTATGTGTATGTGTATGTGTATGTGTATGTGTATGTGTATGTGTATGTGTATGTGTATGTGTATGTGTATGTGCATGTGTATGTGTATGTGTATGTGTATGTGTATGTGTATGTGTATGTGTATGTTGTATGTGTATGTGTATGTGTATGTGTATGTGTATGTGTATGTGTATGTGTATGTGTATGTGTATGTGTATGTGTATGTGTATGTGTATGTGTGTATGCATGTGTATATGTGTGCATGTGTGTATGTATTATATGTGTATATGTGTAAAAGTAAAAAACCCTAATCCTAAAACCCTAACCCTAAAACATGTATATGTGTGTTTGTGTGGATGCATATGTGATGTGTGTGTATGTGTATGTGCATGTATGCATGTGTGTGTACACGTGTGTGCATGTATATGTGTGTGTGTATGTATGCATATGCATATGCATATTCATATGCATATGTGTATGTAATATGTATGCATCTGTGTGTATGTATCTCTATGTCTCTCTCTTTCTCTCTATCTATATCTCTCTCTTTATCTCTCTCTCTCTTTCATCTCTCTCTCTCCCTCTTTCTCTCTCTCTCTTATTATCTCTCTCTCTCTCTATTTATAATAAAGAACAAAACAATCACTTACATCGATGTAATTCTTTTGAACGCTCTCGTCAAAGCCCAATTGACATAGTCTCTTGTCAAATTCCAAAGAATCAATGCCAAAAATCTCTTGCAAAACAAAAGAAAAGAGAAATTCAAAAACCCTAATCCTAAAAGCCTAACCCTAAAACATGTATACGTATGTATGTGTGTATGTGTGTATGTGTATGTGCATGTATGCATGTGTGTGTATAGATATGTGAGTGTGTATACATATGTGAGTGTGTGTATGTAATATGCATGTGTGTATGTATGTATGTGTGTGTACATGCATATGTGTGTGTATGTATGTATGTATGCATATGCATGTGTGTATGCACATATGTGTGTGTATACATATGTGAGTGTGTATGTAATATGCATGTGTGTATCTATGTATGTGTGTTTGTACATGCATATGTGTGTGTATGTATGTATGCATATGCATGTGTATGCTCATATGTGTGTGTATACATATGTGAGTGTGTATTTATATGTGTGTGTGTATGTAATATGCATGTGTGTATGCATGCATGTATGTGTGTGTACATGCAAATATGTGTGTATGTATCTCTCTCTTTCTTTCATCTCTCTCTATCTCACTCTATATCAATCAAAAACAAAATAATCACTTACATCGATGTAATTGTTTGGAGCATTGTCGTCAAAGTCCACTTAATGTTTTCCTTCGTCGAATTTCAAAGAACTGATGCCAAATATCGCCTGCAAAACAAAAGAAAAGAGAAATTCATAAACCCTAAGCCTAAAACCCTAACCCTAAAACATGTATATGTGTGTATGTGTGTATGTATATGTGATGTGTGTGTATGTGTATGTGTTGGAAACAATGCCAATTGGTCAACACTTGCTCAATATTTCATTAGTCCATTATTTGTTCACAGTAGACAGCAAGTGTAGAGTCTCTTATCATTCCTCCTAGAGCAAATATCGACAGGCATCTCCAGGATGTGTTGCTAATCAGTTCCTTTCTTGTACGAGCAAAACCACTAGGCGAAGTGGATAAGGGAAACTCCTTCTATAGAACCCACCCGGGTTCAAATCCCGCGACGGCCATCAGTAGCACGATCTTAGCAAAGCTCTTTTGGTGCTTTTAATCTATTAAAAGCTCACGTGAACGCGAAGAATAAAGGCGACGGACGGCGTTTCTCTTACGAATTGCGATCAAGTGCTTTATTCGTAGCTTTTTATTAAGCGATCGTACTCTTTTGCTTTATTCAAGGTGCTTTTCAAGGCACAACAAATACTATATAAGAAGAGCCTCATGCTCATGTTAAATCATCCTTCACCTAGGATCAACACAAGCTTTCTAGAGCTTGTACCTCAGTAGAGGTGGTGTTTCTTCTAGCACATGGGGCAGCCATGATGCTAACTTGAAGCATGTTGAGGAGCAGCTATGGAGTTCTTCTTGGTGATTCTTCTTGGAGAAGATGAAGGGTGTGCTCACACTCTACCTTATGGAGAGGAGGTTATCTCTTGTTCATGGCAAGAAGACTTGATTATTAGCAGCTTGATGGTGAGGATCGCCCATCTACATGATGTATTTGAAGATCATCTTCTACAAGAAGATGTTAGGTTGAAGATTATCTTCTACAAGAAGATGTCTGGCTACTTCAAAGACATTGGATGGGACCATCTACATGATTTTGAAGATTATCTTCTACAGAAAGATATTAGGTTGAAGATTGTCTTCTACAAGAAGATGTCTAGCTACTTCAAAGACATTGGATGGAGTTTAACATAAGATTCACATCTTATGTTAAAGTATTCAGGTACGTATTCTCTTTATGCACACAGGTACTACTTGAAGTTTATGGAGGCTATGGCGTTCATATCAGGAGGAGTCCTATTTGGCATAGGTACAAGAGAAACAGTACGTATATGCTTTATGCATATTTTTATGAGGTGTTTGAGAAGGTGTGTTCACATGAGTTTGAGGATTTCCGGCAACAATCTTGTTAGCATTCTATGCTACTTTATAAGTATGTGATCTTTTCACACACGTATCTGACTTAGGGTCTTCCATAGCCTAAGTTTAGATGTAGGTTTGTTGACCATCAGTTTCACACTGATCCTTCCTCATTCAGTCACTCATATTCACTCTTCTATAACCTATTAGGTCACACATCTCATATATATTCAGATTACTGCCCACACATCTGAATATGTTTGTTACATTGTACATTCACTCATTCATCTATTTCTCATCACATAGAGTGGTTGAGAGTTTTGCTCCCACATTGTGCATTGAACATTGGTATATATGATACTATGAGTAAGCGATGGCTTACGTAACACCTTACACATGTCGTCTATTCTTTCTCTATCTTTATCTCATCATTTGTATGATTAAGTTGTGGTATGTTCATGTTTTGTCAATATGGAAGATTGCTGGAATTAATGTTGTACATGACTGGAACTATGGAACCATGGACCTGTGACATGAGCCTAAGGGCCTACCTCACTTCCAACATTTGGTATCAGAGCACTAAGGTTTTGGTTACAGAACTTTAGATCTTTGGCATCAATGCATTAAGGCTCATTCATAATCCCAGGTTCCCAGAATTCCAGATTTACAACATTTTATTTGAAAGCATCTTCTAATATTTGACATTTGACATACACACTTAATCTAGATGAGTAGAGATTTGAGAATTAGACAATTCAGTTACATGTGTATTTATCAGTGTGGAGTATGAAGTTGATGATCTGTTAGCAGCCGAATATTTTTGAAGAGTATGCAAATACTTTACAAAAGTATTGTTTGAAGACCCAGACTTGATGAAGAGAAGACTACTTCAAATTCAAGGAAGAACAATGGTTTAGAGAAGATGAAGAAATCAGATCAACATCAAATCACAGGTATCACTTTCTACTATCAGATTATCATTTGCAGGTCATATCTTAGAAGAGCAGTTATGAAGAGATTTTGAAGATTTCAAGGAGTTCTTTTATACGCTTTCATCATTTGAAAGTTAAAGGCTGCATCAAAACAGCTATGTAGAGGTTGTTCTAGAGAGTTTTGAGAAATCTCTTTCATGGCAAGAAAGTTCATCTAAGAAAACAAGCGCAGAGATGAGATGAGTTTTTTCAGCCAATTTTTTGTTGTAAGTTGGTTGGATATCAAGGTACAAATGTATCTAGACAAGGTAACTCTAGAAGGGTAATTCATCATCCAGATAAACGATTGGTGAATTTAGTCATTTCAGACATTTGAAACAACATTTTGATTCAGAGATATGAGGAGATGGTAAAACATGTTTCTATATTCACTTCCATTTGTATACCATGTTTGTTTTATCTCTTACTCTTAGCACTAGAGGAAGAGAAAAGTTCATTCGAAGAAGTCAAGAGTGTTTGCTACTTCAAGATGAAGAGAACAAAAGGTATGGAAGAGAAGTTTGAAGATGTTGACATCATCTGGTGGAAGAAAGATGCAGAAAAAGAAAGTCCATCATTTCCAAAAGAAAAGTAAGACTTCCTTTTCTCATATATTTTCCATATACTTTTCCTATTTTATCCTCTACATCCAAAGACAAGTCTACGAGAACATCTTGTTTAAAGAAGAAGCAGTTTCTTGTTTTGCATTACACTTGGTCATGATTTAGTAGATTTGACAAAGAATTGCATTGAGAGAAAGAAAAAGCAGCAGATATATGTTTTGACTCATATGTATATGAGTTATGAAGCTTTTAAGGAGGCAGCTTATATGTTCCCTCAAAGAATTCTTGGTATGTCAATACAGAGCTACTTGATATATGACAAGTTGCAGAGAAGTATATTTCTTCTTTATCTAACTCTTGAGGTAAAAGAGTTTTTTTGTAGCAGATGTTGAAGACTTGGGTTGAGGTTTTATGTTTGGAAAAGGTTACCTCATATTCAGTACTTTCAGAAACTTCAGAAAATTCAGACTTGTTGATGTACCAGTCAGTTGAAGAATCTACTTTTTATGATTGTCTAGAATTTTGGATACATGTTTGTATTCAAAAATGTGTTCCATCATATCCTATCACTTGATTGAAAAGTGGAGTTAGCCAAAAGAAAACCAAGCAGGTACTATCACATTTCACCCGGGTAAAATATGAAAGTTATGAAGTATCAACTTGCAGCTTTTGGAGTTCTCAAGGTGAGAAGTTTGTCCACTTATGGTTCAAGTAGGAATTGCAAATTCCTTGAAGGATTTGTTTGAAGAAAAGTTTTACAACTTTTTGAGAAGCATGGACACTTGGAGACATTCAGGTAGCAAATCAAACATTCAGAATGAAGGTTTGATAAGAGCAGATTCTACACAGGAGAGATCATTAATCTTGTATGATCTTGTATGATCTTGTATGATCTTGTATGATCTTGTATGATCTTGAACATTTATGAGTCAGTTTTCAATCCTTTGTTTGGTGAGGTTCTTAGCATTGGAAGAAGTAAGTCAAAGATTCAGATTCTATCAAATTTGTGTTGCAGAGAGATAGAAATACTTGTTATGTTATAGAAGGTTATGAATCCTATGAAGCTTTCAGCAAGGTTTTGTTATGTTAGGATCAGCTAACCTTATTCTACAATTTGGAAAGCTGAGGAATGACACGGAAAGCTATTGGCATGTGCACAATGCTTTTAAAAGGGTTCAGAGATTTTGTTTCAGATATAGGTATTGATCACTGAACATCAGATTTATTGAAAGAAGGAAGACGTTCCACATTTCATAAAGTCTGATATATATTTGAAGAATTTTGGATACTAGTGTTAAGTCATCCAGGGGGGGTGATTAAACATAAAGACTTATTTTCAGCCATATGAAAAAGAATGCAGAGTCATACCTACAGGTATTCCTATTTTAGGTATTCCTATATTTCCTTTGTCAGGTTCTCTTTATGTTCCAGCTTTGAAAGAAGAAGGAAGAAGGAGAATGTTTGGAGAAAGTTCCTGTTCCTGTTCAGGAGAAGGTTCCAAAGTTCTATTGAAGAGAAGCTTGATATTTCAGAAAGGTATATTTCAGACGTGCGCACATATATGTTTATACCAAGTTCTGAAGGAAAGAGGTATGAAGGATTTAAAGGATGAAGACATGATGACATCATAGATTTTTTGACTCATATTGAGTTGAGTACAGT
This sequence comes from Ceratopteris richardii, assembly GCA_020310875.1. Lineage (NCBI taxonomy): Eukaryota > Viridiplantae > Streptophyta > Polypodiopsida > Polypodiales > Pteridaceae > Ceratopteris > Ceratopteris richardii. Next base: position 29,163,896 of record CM035413.1, on the reverse strand, counting down.
CAGAGATGAACCAGCAGTGTTCATAATACACTAAGTTGTGAGTTGACAGTCACAGGTTCCAGGATTCAGTTCTTGATTTTTAGTGTATTTACATGACGTAGCAGAAGTACGTTGAGAAACCTTTTTGGAAGGTAAATGCAAATATGTGGATCCTAGTGTATGTTTTCAGTTTTTTGAAGACAGGAGATAGCAGGTTCAGAGACAGTTCATGCTACATTTGTTGTCAAGCAGTGATTGCTTGATGAATACACTATTGGATATCTAGTTTGCATATTTTCTCAAGTATTATGGTTCATATTCAGCAAGGTCAGGTTTTTTGAAGGAAAGTCAAATTCAGGTTTGAAGGTTAGTGCGGGAGTACAAGCTGGAAGCTTATAATAGTTTGCAGTTTGTGACAGATTGAAGATCCAGTCCAGATTGTACCAATATGACATTGCAAGGGGGATTGTTGGAAACAATGCCAATTGGTCAACACTTGCTCAATATTTCATTAGTCCATTATTTGTTCACAGTAGACAGCAAGTGTAGAGTCTCTTATCATTCCTCCTAGAGCAAATATCGACAGGCGTTTCCAGGATGTGTTGCTAATCAGTTCGTTTCTTGTACGAGCAAAACCACTAGGCGAAGTGGATAAGGGAAACTCCTTCTATAGAACCCACCCGGGTTCAAATCCCGTGACGGCCATCAGTAGCACGATCTTAGCAAAGCTCTTTTGGTGCTTTTAATCTATTAAAAGCTCACGCGAACGCGAAGAATAAAGGCGACGGACGGCGTTTCTCTTACGAATTGCGATCAAGTTCTTTATTCGTAGCTTTTTATTAAGCGATCGTACTCTTTTGCTTTATTCAAGGTGCTTTTCAAGGCACAACAAATACTATATAAGAAGAGCCTCATGCTCATGTTAAATCATCCTTCACCTAGGATCAACACAAGCTTTCTAGAGCTTGTACCTCAGTAGAGGTGGTGTTTCTTCTAGCACATGGGGCAGCCATGATGCTAACTTGAAGCATGTTGAGGAGCAGCTATGGAGTTCTTCTTGGTGATTCTTCTTGGAGAAGATGAAGGGTGTGCTCACACTCTACCTTATGGAGAGGAGGTTATCTCTTGTTCATGGCAAGAAGACTTGATTATTAGCAGCTTGATGGTGAGGATCGCCCATCTACATGATGTATTTGAAGATCATCTTCTACAAGAAGATGTTAGGTTGAAGATTATCTTCTACAAGAAGATGTCTGGCTACTTCAAAGACATTGGATGGGACCATCTACATGATTTTGAAGATTATCTTCTACAGGAAGATATTAGGTTGAAGATTGTCTTCTACAAGAAGATGTCTAGCTATTTCAAAGACATTGGATGGAGTTTAACATAAGATTCACATCTTATGTTAAAGTATTCAGGTACATATTCTCTTTATGCACACAGGTTCTACTTGAAGTTTATGGAGGCTATGGCGTTCATATCAGGAGGAGTCCTATTCGGCATAGGTACAAGAGAAACAGTACGTATATGCTTTATGCATATTTTTATGAGGTGTTTGAGAAGGTGTGTTCACATGAGTTTGAGGATTTCCGGAAACAATCTTGTTAGCATTCTATGCTACTTTATAAGTATGTGATCTTTTCACACACGTATCTGACTTAGGGTCTTCCATAGCCTAAGTTTAGATGTAGGTTTGTTGACCATCAGTTTCACACTGATCCTTCCTCATTCAGTCACTCATATTCACTCTTCTATAACCTATTAGGTCACACATCTCATATATATTCAGATTACTGCCCACACATCTGAATATGTTTGTTACATTGTACATTCACTCATTCATCTATTTCTCATCACATAGAGTGGTTGAGAGTTTTGCTCCCACATTGTGCATTGAACATTGGTATATATGATACTATGAGTAAGCGATGGCTTACGTAACACCTTACACATGTCGTCTATTCTTTCTCTATCTTTATCTCATCATTTGTATGATTAAGTTGTGGTATGTTCATGTTTTGTCAATATGGAAGATTGCTGGAATTAATGTTGTACATGACTGGAACTATGGAACCATGGACCTGTGACATGAGCCTAAGGGCCTACCTCACTTCCAACAGTATGTGCATGTATGCATGTGTGTGTATATATATGTGAGTGTGTATACATATGTGAGTGTGTAAATATATGTGTGTGTATGTAATATGCATGTGTGCATGTATGTATGTGTGTGTACATGCATATGTGTGTGTATGTATGTATGCATATGCATGTGTGTATGCACATATGTGTGTGTATACATATGTGAGCATGTATGTAATATGCATGTGTGTATGTATGTATGTGTGTGTGTACATGCACATATGTGTGTATGTATGTATGCATATGCATGTGTGTATGTATACATGTGTGTGTGTACATGTGTGTATGTATATGTGTGTATACATGTATGTATGTATGTGAGTATGAGAATGAATATGTGTGTATGTATATGCATGTGTGTAATTAATATGCATGTGTGTATGTAATATGCATGTTTGTATGTAATATGCATGTATGTATGTATATGTGTGTATGCATGTGAGTATGTAATATGTATGTGTATGTATATGCATGTGTGTATGTAATACGTATGTGAGTGTGTATGTAATATGCATGTGTGTATGTAATATGCATGTGTGTATGTAATATGTATGTGAGTATGTGTATGCATATGTGTGTGTATGTATGTATGCATCTCTCTCTCTATCTCATTCTCTTTCTATTTCATCTCTCTCTCTTTCACTCTCTCTCTATCTTTCTCTTTCATCTCTCTCTCTTTCTTTCTCTCTCTCTCTCTCTCTCTCTCTCTCTCTCTCTCTCTCTCTCTCTCTCTCTCTCTCTCTCTCTCTCTCTCTCTTTCTCTGTGTGTGTGTGTGTATATATATATATATATGTTTCTCCACATCTCTCTCTTTCTTTCATCTCTCTATCTCTATCCCACTCTATATCAATCGAAAACAAAACAATCACTTACATCGATGTAATTGTTTGGAGCGTTGTCATCAAGGTCCACTTAATGTTGCCCTTCGTGGAATCCCAAAGATTTGATGCCAAAAAGCTCCTGCAAAATGAAAGAGAAGAGAAATAAGAAAAGGGAAAACACAAAGAAAGAGAAAGGGTGCTACAGTATGTGCAATTCTTACCAAATTTCAGATCTAGAGAAACAGAGATGTAGAGAAAGAGAGAGAGAGAGAGAGAGAGAGACAGAGAGAAAGAGAGAGAAAGAGAGAGATGTGTGTACACAATAGGTTCGGAATGTAGTTCGCGCACGCAAACTCGACAGTAGCAAACTTTGGTTCAAAATGCAAGCAGATGTCGAATTTTTGCTCTCAGGCCCGGTTAAAAGTTGCTTCGGTATAAGCGTCGGTATGAGCATCAGTATAAGCATCGGTATAAGCATTGGTATAAGTGTCGGTAACTTACAATAAAGTACCGATGCCTATACCGGCGCTCATACCGATGCCGTGTATACCGAGGATTAAATGACCGTCGGTATTGCATCCGTGGTTTTTCAAGCATTTTCAATGCTCATACCGACGTCGAGGGGTGACCGTCGGTACGGGCAACGTCGGTATGCCCCTCATATGTTGTAGTGTCCTAAACCACGAAGGCACACTTCCACCTTATCATCATCATCTACATTCACGCCAATCGATGCAAGTGACTCACATATGCTTTTGATTTTTAGAGTGTATTCACTTACCAACATGCTCTTCGTTTCCAATGTATGCAGCTCGTTCTTGAGTTGCAATTTCCGTGCCTTTGTATTAGTCTCAAACAAAGTGACCAAACTGCTCCAAGCCTCTTTTGGAGTCTTGGCATCCTGTATGTGTCCAATCATGCTATCATGTATGCTAACAGATAGCCAATACATTACCTTTCGTGCTCCTTGATTCCATTCCTCATATGCTCTTAACTGTTCTGCAGTCTGATTCCTCTCTGGTAACTGCGGAGCATTTTCATTCTCTCCTTCGATGTACTTCCAGTAGCCTTTTCCCATCAGGAAATTCGTCATTCTGAATCTCCAAGCATGGAAGTTGTTCTTGTCTAGCTTATCGCTCATAAGCTGACTCATTCCATCTCCGTTTGCGATTTCTGCAACAATTCACAACACCGCAACACACTACAAGCAGCACTTCTGCTTGAACACTGTTGCACTATGATGTGACAGTTCGATCTCAGAAAACACAGTTTTCATGTATCAACAATACACGACATTGCTTGAAATTCTGGATCTGGAATATATGAGTGTCGCCAAACACAATGCAAGTTACAATTTCTGAAACTGACCTGGTTTTTTTGTGGGCCCCACCTTGTGGGCTCGAAACGGAGGTCGAGATAGCTCTGAAAATATTTTGAGGTCTTCTACCTTCACGCCGAATTTTCATAGCAAATGGAGGCCATTTGTGAAATTGCATTTCCTCCACGCCTTGCCATGTAGTCTTCACCGTCGCCTTCTCCACGAGCTCTCTACAGCCACGCTGGCTCTGATACCATGTCACGAGGAAGGAGATAAGGAAGAGAGCTCACACACACACTCTCAGTCTCAAGGAGAAGCACACACACAGATTGTGGCAAGGAAGAATGATCTTCTTCTTCTTCTTCTATTACATAAAAGGAATGTACAAGAATGACCTAAAAACAAGAATACAACAAGTGCAATATATAAAGATCAGTACATAAGGAAAAACCTAATGTCCACGAATGAGTGAGCTGGCAAGAAACAAATGTGCCATCACTCTCGATAGATAAATCTAATAAAGCTCAATGAAGTATTCCTGAAATATATCGGCGTGACCACTATACATGTCAGAGAAACGAAAAACTGGTACGTGTCATCTTGGATCATCACATGTTGAGCTTGATATCTCAACGGGGCATTGACCACACCATTCCAATGCACTCCATTCTTTGAGGGAGATTCTAAAGGTAACCCTTTGTGCGAGCTGCATCCACAAGCTAATAGAAGTAATCACAAAAGAAAATGCTTTGCTCTGTCGGGCTAAAACCAACTCTCCTTTCCTATTCCATACTATCAGGATGGTCGTAAAGTACATCTATGAGCCCAATAATACATTCAATGGGTTTCCACACCTTGTACACAAAAGAATACACATCTGCAAAAGATAAAAATATATGAGAAACACATTTTTCTCAATAAAACATAGTGAAGACATACAAACACCTTTCAGAACATTAGAGATGCAAATCTCTCTGAAAGGCCACAATATAAGATTAAATGAAGCAGATAAATAGTCACCTTAACTAGATTAACAATTGGTCCTATGAGATGGTAACCCTATATCATGGTTGGCTACCATGATAAGCTCATTGTGCATGTAAACATAATGCACCAATACTTCTTTAATAGTTGTTTTGCATTTTTGGATCTAAAAGGCAATAATATTGGCCTTCCATGACCATTTGAAGACACTTACCTGATGCTTGTGCTTTTGTCATCATGGTTGCAGCCCTGCATGAGCACCCGAGACCCTTTTGAGATAAGAATATTACACCATTTATCATGATGGAGTGGGATAGAAATGCTAATAGAGAACATAAATGTTTTCAGTCTGTGAGGCACTACAACATATCAGGGTTATACGGAGGCTTCTATCAAGGAAATTGAACGGGCACATTTTTTCCCTGATGTCGGTGTATGAGTCAGTATCAGCATCAGTAGCAAAGCGCCGGTATGGGCATCAGTATAAATGCCGGTATGAGCATTAGTATGAGTGTCGGTATTACTGACGCTCATACCGACACCTATACCGGTGACCTACTAGATGTACCGTTGCGTATATCGATGTCCTGCTGGGAATACCGATGGGCATACCGACGACCATGTGTGCATAATTTTTTTTGGGCAAAGTGTGTTGTCTCTTGCTATAGCAACATTACCATGATGTTTTGTAGCAAAAGAGAATACACTCTGCCCAAAGAAAATTGAGTACATGTGATGCATACTCTAATGGAAACTAAAACATGATTTCATATAGAAAAATATTATCAGAAACAAAAGGGATGAGTAGAATGAACCATGAATCATGTACAAAAAAGTTATATATATTCCATAAATGAAGCATGTACAAGAGTGTGGCATACCACTGCCATATATGAGCCAAATACAAAATGTGGCAAAGCACTTCCATATAGTTACCGAATACAAAATTATGGTGCACCATTGCCACATATGAGTGTAATACAAAATTGTGGAAAAGCACTACCATACATATACTCAAGGGAATCAAAACCTTTACACCTACAATCCTGCAACAAAGCATATGTGTAAAATGAGACGAATTGACATGATATTTATAAAGAACAACTAAAAATACCAAACCAAGCTATAAATTTACCTCATCATAGATTCTCCGATGAAATGATCGTACTGCATCCCTCTAAGTCCTACAACAGTGCAGCCAATCCATGACGATATCCATAAGCTTCTTCGATTCATGTCGCAGGACGACCCACTGCCAATTCCTATGCACATATGTGTGTGTTTACATATGTGTGTGTTTACATATGTGAGTGTGTATGTATATGTGTGTGTATGTAATATGCATGTGTGTATTTATGTATGTGTCTATGTGTGTGTGTACATGCAAATGTGTGTGTATGTATGTAAGTATGCATATGCATGTGTGTATGTATACATGTGTGCGTGTGTTTATGTGTTTATGCATATGTGTGTGTATGTATGTATGCATGTGCGTGTGTATGTAATATGCATGTTTGTATCTATGTAAGTGTGTGTGTGTGTACATGATGCATATGTGTGTGTATGTATGTATGAATATGCATGTGTGTATGTACATATGTGTGTGTATACATATGTGAGTGTGTATATATATGTGCGTGTGTATGTAATATGCACATGTGTATGTCTCTCTCTCTTTCTCTTTCTCTCTCTCTCTCTCTCTTTATTTTTTTCTCTTGATCTCTCTTTTTCTTTAATCTCTCTCTCCCTCTCTCTCTCTCTCTTTCTCACTCTATGTCAATCAAAAACAAAACAATCCCTTACATCGATGTAATTGTTTGGATTGTTGTCATCAAAGTCCACTTAATGTTGTCCTTTGTTGAATTTCAAAGAACTGATGCCAAAAAGCTTCTGCAAAACTAAAGAGAAGAGAAATTAGAAAAGGGAAAACACAAAGAAAGAGAAAAGGGTGCTATAATATATGCAATACTTACCACCAAATTTCAAATCCAAAAAAGTAGAGAGGTGTGTGTAGAGGGAGAGAGAGAGAGAAAGAGAGAGATGTGTACACAATATGTTGAGAATGTAGTTCATGCACGCACACTCGATAGTAGCAGACTTTGGTTCAAAACGCAAGCAAACATCAAATTTTTGCTCTCAGGTCCGATTAAAACATTGTGTCGGTATAAACGTTAGTATGAGCATCAGTAATTTCCAGTAAATTACTGATGCTTATCAACACCGCTGGTTTTTTATGCGCATACCAATTATTGATTTTCAATGAATATACCGATGATTAAATGACTAGGAGTATTGTCTCTGTGGTTTTTCAAGCATTTGCAACGGTCATACCGATGCCGATACGTGACCGTCACTATGCACAACATTGATATACCCTTCATATGGTGTAGTGAGGCCTAAAGGAGGATGTCATGCTAAGGACATGCTCAATGAGAAAGGTGCATAGTGAAGATGAGGAAGAAATTTTAAAATTACTTTTGGGGAAGCCCCAAAACATATCCCTTCCAAAACAGTGCCTTTCCAAAAACACACCAGAAACTTTCATGTGCCAACAGATGAATCACTTTTCCCTCCAAATCATCCATGCTTCTAGTCTAATTTTCATATTATCAAATTATTTTTGAAAAACATCCAACCTTAGGTTGGCCTTCGCTCTATTGAATACAGTATTTTTTCTCTTCTATGAAAGGCCCTCCTTTTACCTCAAAATAGCTCCAATGACTAATGTCTAAGATCCTATGCCTTCTCCCTTGCTGCAAATGTTCAAGCCTACACATTTGGCTTAGCATGGAAGACATTGTGTGGAACTAGCATTTGATGATTCATGTGAACTATAGCTTGTAACTACTTGATCATTTACAATTGTAAAACATTAATTCTTTGGAGAATCTTGTAAAAGCTTATAACTCATGGAGTTAGGAAGAATAGTAGCTATGAGTTCAAGTTGAGGGAATATCTCCTAAATCAGTGAAGTCACTTTTTGATTGGAGCCAAAAAGCTAATTCAAAATTCAAACTTAGAAGTAACACATATAAAAATACCTTGTAAAGTCTCGCGGGGTGTGCCTCAATTTCAAACCTCACTCCTTGATCACTTGTAGAACTTGAGTATCTCACACTATATCTCACTCAATTCATTATTATTGAGCATCATTACAATTCCAATGACTTTGTACAATTATGTTCTATAATACATATAGCTCATTGAACATCTATGTCTACTTCTCTACTATGACTACTGAAAACACTCAACATTTATGGTCATATCTCATTGAATACTCAACCATTTTACATAAACTTTGGCTTGTTGGAACCAAATTCAACTCTAATTTGTGCTATAAAAATTTCAAGGCATTTGGTTTAGGCATCAGGGAAGAATTGTCTTCGAAGTGCTCTCTAGTCATCTATTGGTTGTTCCCTAAAATATCAGGGGTAAGATCTGATGTGGTAAAGTTATTTCTCAAAGCAAAGTTGATCATTTTAAATGATTCAACTTGCAATCATTAGCTATCCAAGCTAATTGAATTTCCCCAAAATGAATTTTCCAATTGTTACTGTGTTGTGAGGTGTGAGTAAAAAAACGAGGAGGTGTATGGACTAAAATAGCAAGTTTTTCAACACTAGTTATTCTTGAGCTAGTCTATTTTGGATTAATTGTTTCATCAAGGCTAGTAAAAAGCAAGTTTTAATAGCACCACCTCACTTCCTTGAGGTATCCATCCATCTCTTCCAACAGTGGTATCAGAGCAAGTTACGGTAAAATGGGAGATGGTTTCCCTTCTTTCATTGACAATTTGGACAGAAATAATTATTGAGCATGGTCCTTGAGGATGAAGACCTATCTACAAGCAATAAGTCTCTATGGATACATATCAAGAGATGAGGAGATTCCCATATTTAGAAGCAAAGCTCAACCTACAAGAGAGGACCAAGAAAGACTCAACTCATGGTGTGCCAAACATGCTTTATCCAGGTCATATCTACTTAACTCTATCTTTGAATTCCTTCTTCCTCATATTAGGAATTGCAAACCTTCCCAAGAGAGTTGGGAAACTCTATCTTCATACTTTTCTTCCAATATAAGAGCTAAGAAAAATCAATTCTGGATAGAGTTTACTACTCAAAAGAAGAAACTTAAGTAGAATGTTTCAGAATATGTGACCAAGGTGAAGGATGTGGCTGATCAGTTGGCAAGGATAGGAGAGGAGGTTGAAGAGGACCAAATAGTGAGACAAATAATCAATGGCATCAAGGCAGATGATAAGTGGGAATCCTTCACAACTGCAATAGATCTTTATAAAGACATGCAAATTCTTGATCTAACCACTCTCTGGGGCAACTCTTCACCCATGAGGCCAAGCTCAACAAAAATGATGAACCATCAAGAGGTAACAATTCTTCTGCCCTCTATACAGATAAAGGAAAGTCTAAGGATAAAGGAAAGAGCAAGAAGTTTGAAGATGAGGGTGCTAATTCTCAAGCTAACTATGCAAGGAGAGGTAGGAATTCAAGAGGAAGGGGTAGAGGAGGTAATCAAGGTAGGGGGAGACTTTTCAACTCTTTCCCATGCAATACATGCGGACTATCTAATCACCCAACATATGAGTGCTATAGGAACTTCAAGAACCAGAGAGGAAGAGGATTCCAAAGAGGTGGCTACTCACAATCAAGAGGAAGATTCAACCATATTCAAGGTTACAACCATGGCTACAACAACAATTATCAAGGAGGATACAAATCAATAAAAGACTTCAATAACTATACAAAGGATGAAGAGGATTCTCTTCTCATTATGAACATGAACTCAAAACAAGGTATGAATGATGAGCACCTCTTCTATATTGACTCAGGATGTTCAAACCATGTAGTAGACAATATAGCTCTCCTTTATGATATTGAAGAGACCAAGGGAAAGCACCAAGTGCAAACACGTGACGATACCAAGCACTCATTTGTCAAGGTAGGAAATGTCCAAACTTCTTATGGGAATAGGAATCTGTTGAGCAAAGTTCTTTATGGACCTACTATCACAAAGAATTTGATGATTGTTGGACAGATAGTGGAAAAGGGTTTCACGTTAGGTTCAATAAGTTTGGAGCCTTTGTGGAGGATCCCCCACATGGATTTAGGAGAATAAGGGAGAGAAAACAGGTAGATTGTTTACATTTGAGCTTGAGGACACTAGAAATATTGCACTTTATAATTAGAAGGATCAAACCCTATCTGAATTAGAAATATGGCACAAAAGACTAGGATACATTGGTGAGAGAACATTGAAGCAGATATGTAGAGATCAATGTGTACTTGGGATACCTAATGTATCCGAGCAACATATGATCTATAAATGTGGTGCATGTCCGTTTGGTAAATCACACAGGTTACCCTTTACAAAGAAAGGCTATATGCATGAGGATTATTTGGAACTATTCCACACAGATGTGCGGGGACCAAGCAAGGACCCTTCAATTTTAGGATCAAGGTACTATGTGTCATTTATTAATGATTTCAGTAGGTGTACTATCTTTTATTCATGAAACATAAGGATGAAGTGTTTAGTTGTTTCAAAAAGTATCTTGCACTTGTAGAAAATCAAACAAAAAAAAAATTAAAGAGGATAAGGTCAGATGGAGGAGGTGAGTACTTCTCCAATGAGTTTGATGCATTTTTGTAGGATAGAGGTATCAAGAGAGAGATCACAACTAGATATACTCCTGAGCAAAATGGAGTAGCAGAGAGGAGGAATAGATTGATTGTGGAAGCAACTAGATCTACACTAAATGAAAAGAAGTTGCCTAATTAATTGTGGGTAGAGGCTATTTCTACTTCGACTTATCTTATTAATAGGTTACCTTCTAAGTCCCTTGATGGGATGACCCCTTATGAGGCATGGCATGGTAGAAGACCATCACTTGAACATTGCATAATATTTGGTTGTGTTGCTTATGTGCATATTCCATCTCAAATCAGAGGTAAGTTAGATCCTAAGGCAAAGAAATGCATCTTCATAGGGTATGATATAAATCAAAAGGG
>CM035413.1:29115119-29147619 GCA_020310875.1 Ceratopteris richardii | reverse complement strand
GATTCATATCAGAGTTTTGCTTCTACTCTTCTGTTGATGATGAAAGGCAATCCAAATGCCTTCTCATTTGAGGACTTAGTCTCTCTTCTATTGCAGGAAGATCAATCTAGGCAGAACAGGTCCATTATGCGTGCTGTAGATCAACCTTTCTTGGCTAGTCAAAAGGGCAAAGGAAAATGGAACTCTTCAACTAGTAAGCAAAAATCTGCTAATTGTGCACAATCGAAGAGGGAAGAAAAAGACGAAAAGAAATCAGAAAAGTGGAAATTATTTTGCAAGTACTGTAAAGGAAATGATCATATCATAAAGAAGTGTCCAAAACTGGCTACTAAAGATGCAAAGAAGAAAGAGGTTGGAATGCTTATTGCAGAGGTCTCTACACCATAAACAGAGTCTGCTAATCTTGTGTAGGAAGAAGAATGGGCATTTACTACTATTAGCAGTTTTGACCCATCTTCTCTTGAGCAATGCATGTGTGTAGTGGACTCATACGTTTGGTACTTCGACAATGGAGCAACCAAACATATTACCTCACAACATAGTTTCTTCTCTTCACTTGAGCCTACCCCTATAGGGAATACTATTACATGCGCCAACAACTCCTCTTATCCTGTTATGGGAGTTGGTAAGATCATTTCGACTACTACTCATGGTGGTTCTTTCACTTTGTTACATGCTTTGTTTGTGCTAGGGATCAAGAAAAATATTTTATCCATTTCTACATTAGCCAAGATTGGCTTTGTTGTGAAAATTGTTGATGACAAATGTATAGTTCATGATCTATCAAATGACGATGTGATTATTGCTTCTAGCATTTTATGTCGTGGGTTGTATAAGCTCATATACTACGAAAGATGTGTAAATGATTCGGCATGTGCAATACATGATTCTCAGGCTATGTCAGATGCAAAGCTTTGGCATGCACGCTTTGGTCATCTAAATTTTGCTAGTTTGCTATGCCTGCAGAAATCTGAAATGGTGTCCTCTTTGCCCAAACTTGAGGCACCCGGAAAACATGTTTGTGAAGGATATATTTTGGGCAAAATGCAGCATTCCTCCTTTCCAAAAGATGGTTCAGTTCAAGCTACTAAGAAATTGCAGCTTCTACATAGTGATGTCTGTGGTCCTATGCAGACACCTTCTTTTGGAAATTATCTTTACTTTGTGACTTTCATCGATGATTTTTCTAGGCATGCATGGGTATATCCATTGAAGGAAAAGTCCAAAGTGTTCATGTGCTTCAAACAGTTTTTGGTTTTGGCTGAAAATCTGTCAGCATGTAAAATGGGCACACTCCATTCTGATCGGGGGGGGAGGGGGGGGGGATATATGTCTTTTGATTTTAATGCATTTCTGGCTGAACATGGGATAAAACACTAGTGTACAGTGCCGTATACACCTCAATAGAATGGAGTTGTAGAACGAAAGAACAAGTCACTCATGGAGATGGCGAGGTGTATGGTCAAGATTCAGGCTTTACCACATAGTTTCTGGCTTAACACTCGCATGTGTGCAGCATATGTACTTAACTGGTGTACCACTAAAGTGTTGCAGTCTATCACTCCATATGAGGCTTGGCATGATTGCAAGCCATATGTTGCTCATCTACATGTGCCTCTTTTGCATCAGATTGTTATGCTATGGCTGCAACTACTCTCTCTCATGAGAATGAGCCTGTTTCATTTGACGAAGCACAAAATTCAGAAAATTGGATGGTTGTTATGCAAACTGAATATGATGCTATAATGAAGAACGGTACTTGGTCTTTATGTTACTAGACTCCTGGCAAGAAGGCCATTGGCACTAAGTGGGTTTACATGCTAAAGTGTAGGCCTGATGGAACAGTTGACAGGTATAAGGCTAGGCTTGTTGCAAAGGGTTATGCACAAGAAAGAGGCATTGATTTTGATGAGACCTTTGCACCTACATGTCGTTATGACTATTGTTCCGAGCATCTGTTCACTTGCAGCCCATCATGGTTGGAATGTACATCAGTTGGAAATTAAAACTACATTTGTGAATGGTGACTTGCATGAAGAAGTGTATGTTTTTTAGCCCCGTGGCTTTGTGTAGAAAGGGCATGAAAACCAGGTGTGCAGATTAAAGAAGGCATTATATGGTTTAAAGCAAGTACCATGTGCTTGGTATGAGAAGATAAATGCTTATCTGATTGCACATGGTTTTGAGAAGAGTCCAACTGAGAGCACCTTATATGTTAAGACTGCTAATGATATACTTCTAATCATTGTTGTCTATGTTGATGACATGTTGATCACTAGTCCTATTGAGAAGCATATTGCTGATTTTAAGGTTGATTTGCATGCCTCATTTGAGATGTCTGATTTGGGGCATTTGCATCACTATTTGGGCATTCAGTTTATGCAAGTTGATGGTGGATTGTCTTTGTGTCAAACAAAATATATTGACACATTATTGTAGCATTTTGGCCTTGAAGATTGTAAGCCTATTGCCACTCCCATGGAGACAGTTTTATGTTTGAGTCTTCATGATGCTGGAGAATCATTTGATGTTGTCCTCTATCAACACCCTGTTGGATGCCTGATTTACGTATGCATTACTTGGTCAGATATTCAATTTGCTATCTCACAGATGAGGAGGTTTATGCATTGCCCAGGTGTCAAGCATTGGCAGGTGGATAAGTGCATCTTTTGCTACTTGAGTGGTACTCGGCTACTTTGGTTGTTTTATCCCAAGGGGGGATTACTACCGCCAGATTTGCATGCTTTTTCTGACTTAGACTGGGATGGTTGCTATGACACTTGTGTGTCCACTAGTGACTTTTGCTTCATGCTTGGTAGCTCATGTATATCTTGGTTGAGCAAGAAGCAGCCTACTATGGCCGCTTCCAATTGTGAGGCTGAGTATAGGGAAGCTTTCACAATGATTGTTGAGTGTATGTGGCTCAAACGCCTTATGGCTGATTTGGGTGTTGGTCAGTCTTCTGCCACCACCATCTTCACTGACAGTCAGAGCGCATTGGCAGTTGCGAGGAACTTTGTGTTCCATGCTTGCACTAAGCACATTGAGGTGCATTATCATTGTGTCAAGGAGAGGTTCTCTGCTGGGGAGATTAGCTTGACATATGTGCCCATGCAGGAGAACATTGCAGACCTTTTCACGAAGGCTTTGCCTAGGGAGAAGTTTGAAGCTTTCTGCAAAGCTTTGGGCTTACTTCCTTTTGTGGATTGATTTCCACATAGCTTGGCACTTCCTTATACATGAGCGCCAGCTACTTGTTCACCGCATCACTCCCAGGGGGGATTTGTTGATATATTTAGGTAGTGATGTGTGTGAACACTCTAGGACCGCTAGGGCACTTTTTTCCCTCTTTAGGAGGTTTTTTCTCCCCTGCTTGTATATATGCCTATTGTCCTAATAAGCTACTTATCTTTGTAAATTCTAGTGGTAATACATTCAGTATTGTGTGTTGAGCTCCAAGCTTCTTCTTCTTCCTCGTGTTGTTTGTGTGCTTCCGCAGACATCTAACTCCAACAAAATCGTTTTCGAAGTGCTCTTTGGTCATCCACTCATTGTTCCCTAAAATATCGGGGGTAAGATCTGACTTACAAAAGTTATTTCTCATAGCATAGTTGATCATTTTAAATGATTCCACTTGCAATCATTAGCTATCCAAGCTAACTGAATTTCCCCAAAAGGAATTTTGCCATTTGTTACTGTGTTGTGAGCTCTGAGGGAAAAAAAACCAGGAGGTATATGGCCCCTAAAATAGCAAGTTTTTCAACATCAGTTATCCTTGAACTAGTATGTTTATAACTCTGAAGTGGCTGGTACAAAGCATGCTTTAGCAGTACCACCTCACTTCCTTGAGGTATCCATCCATCTCTTCCAACATTCTCAGATGGACGTAAGTATCTTGTTGCAAATCATTATGATAGTAAAATTTACCTCTCTATCTATCTATCTATGGATGCCTTAGCTTAGTTTTGTGTGTTGCCCTTGTGAGCATCAATTGATGTCACTGATTTCCAACAACCTTTCCATAAAAGGCTGCTTTTTTTTTTTGCCTCAAGACACCTCCAACGATACATCTTGTAGCTGCGTTACCTCATAGTCCATTCTATTTCTGAAAAGGGAGAAGCATAACAACGAGATGCAGATTGATGGGTGAAAAGAGAGAGTCACTGCAAGCGCAAGAAAGTGTTCAAATATCAAGAGAGCTACGCTGTTAGCATAAAGCATGTGGTGAGTTCCCTCATGCGCTAACATCTCCATCTATCGTGCTCTCCTTCCAACTCTCTCTCTCTCTCTCGATTGGAGACAAGAGAGAGTCACTTGCAAGCACAAGAACGTGTTCAAATATCAAGAGAGCTACGCTGTTACCATAAAGCATGCGGTGAGTTCCTTCGTGCTCTAACACCTCCTTCATCTATCGTGCTCCACTTCCAATTCTCTCTATCTCTATCTATCTCTCTCTCTCTCTCTCTCTATATATATATATATATATATATATATATATATATATATATATATATATATATATATATATGTGTGTGTGTGGATGTGGTTATCAGACCCTTGCGAAAGGTTGAGCTTCCAGCTCGGTATGCAGCTTCATATTCCATGGGTAATGTACTGCTCTTCAGTATTACTTGCCTTTTCCTTCTCTATCTGTCATATTACTGTTTGCTGACAGTAGCTTTTCTCCATTCTCTTGGTCAAAGCATTGCACAATCGATGATTTGATGTACTGTTCTTCAATCGCATTTGCCATATTGCATCGCCTCTGTCTCACTCAAACTCTATACTGACCATCGCTGTTCCTCTCTCTCTCTCTCTCTCTCTCTCTCTCTCTCTCTCTCTCTCTCACACACGCACACACACTCTCACACCTTCTCATTTCTCAATGTTAACCGGCACTTGCTGCTTTTCTTTTCCTTCTCATTTCTCAATGTTAACCGGCACTTGCTGCTTTTCTTTTCCTTGTCTCGTATCTCTCGGTCAATGCGTTGCTCTCTCTCTCTCTCTCTCTCTCTCTCTCTCTCTCTCTCTCTCTCTCTCTCTCTGTGCGTCCGCGTCTTTTCTTTTCCTATTCTGCACGGTACACCACATCACGCTCTCCTCTGGTAGCCCCACATCGTGTCCGTCTCTCTCAAGCACTCCTCCTCTGTACATGTATTTGTACAGAGGTGGAAGATATGTATTTGTCAGGTACTCTGCATTCAGCCATAATGTAAAAATTATGTCGCGCAATACCTTCGTTATCATCCTAATCATCCCATGAGACTTAGATCGTCACTGTACTGTGTCATGTCCTTCAAGATCACAGTTATTCAACCATGGTAGATTATAGCACAGCTGCCTCTGCTTTACGTTACTTCAACAGGATTTTGTCTAAAATCGACAAGAAGACCACATGATGTTTGATTTCACATTATCTGGAGGGTGAGCTTCCAAACTGCTTCATGAGCCTGAGGTCTCCATTGTCGAGGAGGATGAGGTTCCGCACTTCAGTGCCAGCGATGGCGGTCTACTGCAGGTTGACAGAGACACAGAGGACGAGGCGTCAAAGATGTCACTGAAAGGAAAGACGGTTTGTCAGTATAGCGAACAAGCTTGTTAAACGTGCCATGTCTGCTAATACGCTTTTTGCTTTTAACCAATTGAATTTTAGGTCCTACTTTGTTTCACCTTGAAATATATTAGAAAGAAAAATCAATTGTACCTGTAAATTGACATAGCCACTGTTATCGTCTTCATATCTCATAGGGAGATACATTCATTTCAAGGCATTCTACCCTAAAACCACATGAAGGCAAGATAAATAGGAGAGCAATTATTTCCCATAAAATATAAATATAAATTATTTCATTTTAAATTCTCATTGCCTTTTTAATAGTGATCAGGAAGAGTTCTGATGTATAATCTGCTGCAAGAGCTTGACGTTCAATTGGTTTTCATGAAAAAGAATCACTCTGGACTAAAAAAATTTCATTGATTTGATTTTGAATGGTCATAAAAAACTTCCATGTATGATGATGAATAACTCGAAGATCAACTGATTATCACTTCAAAACTGATTCACCCCCTTTTTTTACAAGGTCATCATTAAAAGTTGGGAGGAAAACTCATTCATCCCCTTTTTTTTACACGGTTATCATGTAAAAAAGGGAGGAAAACTCATTCATCCCTTTTTTTTTCACAGGTGGTCTATATAATCGGAGAAGCTTTAAATCGTATGAAGCTTCAGACATTATTTTGATTTTCAGTCCAAGCCCACGTAACCAAGTGGTTTGACGCCTCGAGTTTCTGGAAGGAAGTCCTGAATTCAAGTCTTGGCTAGACATGTATCTATGAGTTCCTCAGAGATGGATGCCTCTACCTTACAAGGTTGGGTGTGTGATTGTGTTATCAATTCATTGTACTCTCATATATATATATATATATATATATATATACACACACACGCACACACACACACACACACACACACACATATATATATATATATATATATATATATATATATATATATATATATATATATATATATATATATATATATATATATATATATATATATATATATATATATATATATATATACATACCAGTTTCCACAGGACTCGAAGATGCACCAAATTCCTAGGGCAAATTTCACACAGAGATGTGCAATGTGAGCAATGTGAACCTTCAAAAAAAGGTTGCCCTTAATTCATATCTCGTGGACTCACATTAATTGTAATCTGCTTAAGCTGCCTAGCATTATGGCCTAGACTAAGAGTATCATCACTCACCATTTTAGCCTTGTCAATTCCCCATGCAAAGCTTGGGAGAATTCTGCCTGAGAGATCCACCGGTTGTTCACTCACTTTAAGAAGCAAGCCAAGGATATTAGAGCCAAAAGAAGAATCTCCCTTCTCGCTAGGTTTGAGCACCCTAGATGTTAACTCTCAAGATTACCATGATCTTTCTTTGAGATTGTGCAAAGAGAGGTATCTTGAAGCTAACTACACTCTTGCCTCTTCTAAAGAATTTAGGAGTGAGAAGTTGGATAGAAACAACAAACATATGTTCTCTTTGATGAAAAAGCATAAAGCTAGGGATTACATCCCTCCTATAAAAAAGAAGGAAGGTGGGCATACTATTAACATTGAGAGTCCTTACAGGAGGCCATAAGCTTCTTTATGGATGTTTTCTCTGTTACTTCCAAGTGGGGGGAGGATATCCAAAGGGCAAGAGCCTCCATTGCCATGAAAAGGAAATAAATGATTCCTAAAAGCTTGGGACCCATTTTGGACTTGCCCCTCACTGCTGGTGAGATCAAAGAAACCATCCATAAATTGAAACCCTGTAGATCTCCTAGTATTGATGGTTTACATAATTAGTTTTTTATGATGCTCAATGAATTTCTCGCTCCATATATTCTTTTGATTTGGGAAGAGGTTTCTAGTAAAGGATATGATCTCCCTTCTCATATTAACACTAGGGTGATCAGAGTTATCCACAAGAGAGGTAACAAGGATGACCTCAACAACTGGAGACCCATCACCTATTTGAACACCATTTATAAAATTTTTGCCTCTACCATTGCTAGAAGAATAAGTCCTTTGATGAAATTCTTTATCTTGCCTAAACAAAAGGGGTTTATCAAAGGCAGGTACATTCTTGATGCTATCATCTGTTTGTGGGAAGGTATGGATTACGCTAAGGAAATTGGTCAGGATTACTACTTTCTCAAAATAGACTTTGATAAGCCTTATTACAAAATTTAATGGGACATTATTCTTTAGTCCTTACATGACATGGGGTTAGGTAGGAGATTTATTAAGTTTGTGAGCACTTTGTTTGGTAATGCCTATTCTAGAGTTGTTATAAATGGTCACTTGACTGAGTTTTAAACTTGCTAGGTCCATTAGACAAGGTTACCCTTTAGCTCCCCTCCTCTTTGCCATTGCTAGTGATGCCTTAGGCTGGCTGGTTAAAGATGCCTTGGTTAGTGGTCGCATTAATGGCATTAATATTCCTAACTCCCCTTCCCCTCTTGGGCTGCAAATGTTTGCTGATGATACTAACATTGTGCTTAATGCTGATAATGAGTCTATCAATGTTTTTCTTGACTATTTGGATTTGTTCCATTTAGCCAGTGGATCTAAAGTTAATCATAGCAAAACTTGCTTCAAAGCTTCAAATAATGTGATTCTTGAATGCATTACTAATCTGGGTTGCAATATTATAAAAGATGGAGAAGTGTTTAGGCTCTTGGGCATTCTGTTGTGGGGCTCTTTAGCTAGCTAATAAGCATAAATAATCACATATGTTGCTTGGAAGATGATCCACTAATGATAGGATCAAAACAGATAGGTGGGAATATAATCCAAGGTCCAAAAGCTTGATATTTGGGTTCACACACATGTTCAGAGTTTTGAATCATTCTCTGAGTGTTATATTCCAGAGATGTACATGCTTGGAGGAACGAGAAGTTCCTTGCTCGGTGGATAGCCAAGGCCAAAAGCCAGAGAGTTCATACGAGGTGCCTACTCATGATGGCCAGATGAGTAGAGGGGCCTTAGAGAGAACTCTAGATGGTGACTAGTCAAGGGCTATAAATAGGCTGGGAGGTGAGTGCCAGGCATGTCATTCTTGTCTTCTCACATTTGGTATCTGAGCAAGGCAAGTCCGTAGGCTACTTGCCAAGAAGTAGAAAGGCAAGGTTCAAGATACCAAGCATGGGCGAGAACTAGGTTGAAGATACTGAGGTTGAGAGCAAGGCAAGTCCATAGGCTAGTTGCCAAGAAGCGGAAAGGCAAGGCTCAAGAGACCAAGGTTGAGGACAAGATGGTTCAAGAGACTGTGCAAGCGTGAGGACATCAATCCAAAGGGAGACCAAGGATTGACCATTGAGGACAATGATCTCTAGAAGAGGAAGAGAGTGTTAGACTCAAGACCTACTAGCTAGGAGTATGATGGGCTAACCACTTGCCCCAAAATCCATGGTTGAGGATTACTTCCCAATCCTCCCTCTTAGGGTGTGGTTAAACCATCTCTTGCCAGTCATATCTTGAGTCTAACACTCTCTTCCCCTTCTAGAGATCATTGTCCTCAATGGTCAATCTTGGGTCTCCCTTTGGATTGATGTCCTCATGCTTGCACAGTCTCTTGAACCATCTTGTCCTAAACCTTGGTCTCTTGAGCCTTGCCTTTCCACTTCTTAGCCGCTTTGCCTACAGACTTGCCTTGCTCTCAACCTTAGTGTCTTAAGCATTGCCTTCCCGCTTCTTGGCCACTTGCCTACGGACTTGCCTTGCTCTCAACCTTGGTATCTTGAACCTTGCCTTTCTACTTCTTGGCAACTAGCCTACGGACTTGTCTTGCTCTCAACCTTAGTATTTTGAACCTGGTTCTTACCCATGCTAGGTATCTTGGATCCCCAATCTAGTTTTCCATTGGAATGCTCGTTCCGAGAGCTTTCCAACGGCATATTACATGTTTAAATCCGACCTATGGATTGGGAGATAGACTCTAATCTATGTTGAACTCACCTTTCAAATCGACGCGCGCGCCTTCCTTCTGCCTTGCCCAAGTCTACTTCCTTATCTCTGATACCAATTGTGGGATTTGAACTCAAGAACTACCAGTTAGGAGTATGATGGGCTAACCACTTGCCCCAAAAGCCATGGTTGAGGATTACTTCCTAATCCTCCCTCTTAGGGTGTGGTTCAACCATCTCCTGCCAGTCATATCTTGAGTCTAACATATTCCCATGGGGTTCAATGTTTCTATGTCTCAAAGATGGGATTGGGTTCTTGAGAAGTTCAAAAAACACTTATTTTATTGCTATGATTCCAACAACACCCTCCACCATAGAAGCTTTATTCTAAATCATTATGTGATGCCTAAGCTTGTTTTTTTTTCTTGCATGTTGGTCCCCTTCCAAAAAGCAGGTAAAACAGGTTATTACTCTGGCCAGAAGATTTCTTTGGGGTGGTAATGCTCATCACAGTAAGGTTGTCAAAGTCTCTTGGGATACTTACTGTCTCTCCAAATCCCAAGGAGGTTTGGGCATATGTTCTCCTAACAAAATGGTTGATAATCTTACTCTCAAATGGGTTCTAAGGAGTATTGTTTGTACTGATATATGGGTTGTTCTTCTGGAGAGAAACTTGTCTAAATTCTACATCTCTGATAAAGCTTGGATAAACATCAACCTGTGGGATATGGTTGTTTCCCTCCGGCCAATAACTACTCTCTCTGACTTTTATGTGGAGGAGTCGCCTTGGCTAGGATGGATAGCTAAATGGAACAACTGTTCTATTGCTATTAAGGAACACAAGTGTCATAAAGCTGGCTTCAAAACTTGGAATGCCTTGATGGCTGATGAAAAGGTAATTTCTGATTAGGAATTATTCAATCTTTCTAATATCTCTTGCTCTTGTATGTAGGTCTTGGCAGCTCACAAATCCCTGTTGGCAGAGAAGTTAGAGGCTTGGCTCACCCTCAGATTAAAGCTTATTGATATTGCTGGTCATATCTTTAAAGAGTTTAAGAAGTGAAGAGGGAGCATTAACTAGATTCTGCCTAAAGTCAATAGAAGATGGACTCTCAGTTGATCTGCTAAGCAATGGTCTTATAGGTTCTAAGCTTTGTGGGCCTTCCCTGATTGTATTAAACACTCCTTCCTGCAATGGCTCATATTACATCATGGGTTGTGGATAGGCCCCAAAGTCAGGAAAATATTCATTAATGGAGGACTATCTACCTTCTGTGGCAAGGTGGAAGATGTTTATCACCTCTTTTTTGATTGTTTCCATGCTAAACAGTATTGGCAAATAATGAACGAGTATCTTCAAGGTCCAAATGGAGCCCTAGTCTCAACCAAATGGATGTTCTTATTGGCTACTGCAAGAATATGGACATCCTCGTGTGGAATATTTGGAGAGGTCACATAGTATGGCACATCTGGATCAGTAAAAATAATGCCATCTTTTGTAAAGGAAATAGAAATTTCCTTAAGTCTCTACCAAAAGTCTTGAAAAAAGCCTCTGAAAAATGTATTCAATGTATTTCTAGAGCTCCTAATCCCAAGGAGTACTGAGAGTCTTCTCATGTGTTGTAAGTTCTCTAGTTGGAGAGAAGTTATCTCCTCTTTGTATTCAGCTGAGAGGCTAGAAATGGCTCTATATTTGTAATTGTGCTTGTGGCTCTTGCCCCTTGCACACTCTAGTATCCTCTATTAATTTAATTTTCCTGTTTTATTCGAAAAAAAAGACATGTAAATTAATACGTTGTATTAATTTGTTCGCTATTAAGCGCAATTTGCGCTTCAGAAAATTTTACGGAATGCTTATGCGACTTGGGCACACACACAGAAGAGCAAAGTTGCCGTCTCTGAGAAGGACTAGAGTCTAGACCATCCACTTCAACGCCAGCGATGGCGGGTCCACTGCTAGATGACGGAGACGGAGAGGCCGCGCCGTGAAGGTTGACGGAGAAGGAGAGGACAATTTGTCAGTCCGCTGCAGGCCGCGCGAACAATCTCGATGAATGTGTCCTGGATATCAAGGGGTTATCAAGTCCGGCATGTATTTTTAATACGTTATACGGCATATCCGACACGCGCAGACACACAGAGGAAGAAGCAAATGGATCTGCGTGTGGGACAGAAATCAAGCTTTTGCATGTATTTCGGGGCATGCGTGGAGACAGACGATGTGCAGGCGGACGGACGGTTCACAACGCTGTGCGGCCCATACTGCTTTTTTTTTTCCCAGAGCTTGATGCTTTTTCTCCCGTAGTCCCATGCTTTTTCTGCACATTGTTGGGTTGCGAGCGTCTTCCTCAGATTTCAATTGACAGTCGCTTGCGATGTCACTTCACCCGCTCGAGCTTGACAAGGGCGCTTTTGTCTTTTGCTTTTGGCGTTTACCAATGAAGACTCTGCGAGCACCTTTACAAGTTCTCAATTGTCGTCTCGTTTCGGTCCCCATAGCCCACACGTCACGAGCTTTCAGAAAAAGCAAGACAGCATTTGAAAAAAAACACTCAAGGCATACGCTTGGAGTCCCTCACTGCACATATTGCATAAGTAGACCTCTAGTTCTCTCGCTTTACACACATCTGTCTCCGCATGTAGCACTCACTCATCGAAAGATTGATTGGACTCAAGTTTTGTGTGCTCTCTTCTACACGTGTGTTATCTCTTTATGAACAGTGACGCTCTCTCTCTCTCCTCTGTGTGTGTGTGTAGCCTTAGCCGTTGATGGTACTCGAGATTTCTATGTGCTCTCGTTCTACACATGTTGACTCTATTTATACACATGATTTCTTTCTCTACATGCAACCTTGATTGAGGAATGGCTATCGTGCTCGTTTTGGGTTTCTGAGTTTTTTTTTTTTTTTTTTTTTATATAAAGGAAGTTCGGCCTTAGCCTAATCTCCCGGACTTTAATTATAATAAAGAGAAAAAGTTACAAGTGAATGGGACTAGTGCCCATGGGACCCCCCAAATCCCACAATACAGGGGCGGAGTATGGCAAGCTACAGGGCATTACAAATGAGGTGGATAAAATTATCATCACCTACATGTGGGACCCATTTGGGTTTCAACTTGTTGTTTTCGAGGAGATAAATAAAGTGATGTCTAAATGGCGGCGATCTCTTGACTCGGGAGATTCTTTTACCAAGGAGAAACAAGGATTTCTCGATCGACCATTCCTTAGGGGTTTGGTCAAAGTTGACAGCACAACGCTCCCTCCAAATCTTCCAGAGAGCCTCACCTCTGATGGCATTCCACAGCCTCGATGAGCAACCGATCGCCTCACCCAACATCACTTGTTGCCAGTTGATTTGACTCGTGAGTCTCAAAACCCGGGTCACGTGATGCCAGATAACGCGGGACTTGGGGCAGTCGAAGAACAGGTGAGCTAAATCTTCGATGCACCGATGGCAACGTTTGCACCATGGCGGCACACCACAGATTTTGTTAGCCCTTGCATTGGTCCAGATACCTTTATGCAAGATCTGCCACATGAGAACGGACTTTTTGACCTCAATTAGGGGGTGCCAAATAGACATGAATTTTAGCTCCCACCGAAGTTTGGTCCAAGAAAGACACCATCTCTTGTTAAGGGTGTGGTGAACATCCAAATCCTCTTGGAAGTTGGGGATTTTGGAAAGCTTCTTACCATTGCTCCATTTGAGGCCCTCCAAGCAAGGAAGATCCTGACCGCAGAGAAGGCGGGTAGTTGAGCGGTCCCAGGCTAAACACCTACTTTGAAGAAGAGTCCATTCCTCAAAGGTAACTCTAAGTCTCGGGTCCAATTCTTCGAACCTAATCCACTGGCTGGTCTCTTGTTTCCAGAGTTGTTTCCACTGTTTGAACCCCTTGTTCCATAACCGCCTTGCAGTTTGGAGGTTCCAAGACTCCACCCCCCGAATGCCACTGATCGGGAACCAAATAGAATCATTTTGTCTTATGCCAGCCGCCCACTTCCACTCATCACTGATTCTGATGAATTGTTTGACCTTGTTCCAATTCTTCCATAAGGAACATACGAGGCTAGAGCCTTTAGGGAAGACCGGGTGGGGGGAGAACAAAAGCGTGAGAATACCTAAGTCCTTCCAACCAGGGTGGCCAACAAAGGTAAGGTCTTCCGTGTTTCTGAAGATCAATTTGGCCCAAGAGGACTCCCTATTGCTCCAAGCCTTGATAAGCCACTTTGCAGCCAACTTGTCAGCCAACCCACCAATATCCAAAATTCCCAATCCTCCTGGGTCTTTAGGGCTAATGCAAGTTTCCCATTTGATTTTGGGAATCCCCCTTCTATTGGGGTCCCCAATCCAAAGGAAGTTTCTGCAGATTCTTTCCACTTTGGCCAAGTCTTTCTCCTTAGGTCTCCAACACGAGATAAAATAAATAATTGTAGAGAGCATAAATGTGTTAACAACCATAGCACGTCCTGCCAGGTTGACTTGCATACCTTTCCACTGATTCAGCTTCCTATCCAGCTTGGATAGCATCCAGTTCCAGCGTTGGTCCATTGAGATATCGAAACCCATCGGAATGCCAAGGAGACGGAAGACTTGACCGCTAGGGATAACTTGACACCCCTGATCCACCAACAATTGGGGAGTATGTCCGCTGATTGCTCTAAAAGCAGTTTTAGCATGGTTGATTTTTGAGCCTGATGCCACACAAAAGGTGTGGAGGCACCACCAAAACACCTCAATGCTGTTTATATCGTTATGCACAAAGGCATTCATGTCATCAGCAAAAAGTCTCACAATCATTTGGCCGTGATTTAGAGGTAAGGAAAGACCCTTGAGATTGCCAGCGTCCATGTGATGCTTTAATAGGCAGCTGAGTCCATTCAAGGTGATGGCGAATAGTAATGGAGCTAGAGGGCAGCCTTGCCTAATTGATCTTTTTAAACGAATGGGCTCAGAGAGCTTACCGTTGATGTTTATTCTAGTTGAAGCATTTCCAAGAAGAGTGGAAACCATCTTCGTGAACTTTTGGCTGCATCCAAGGTCTTTCAATGATTGAAGAATAAAGTCCCATTCCAATCTGTCATACGCTTTGTCGAAGCCGATCTTAATGAAAACCAGATCTTGAGCAGACTCCTCAGCAAAAGCAAGGCCTTCCCAAATATCGATAATTGCTTCAAGTATAGATCTACCTTTGATAAAACCTTTCTGGTCCTCGCACAACCATGACTTTAAATGACAAGAGATTCTGTTGGCGATAACTTTTGCAATTATCTTGTATCCAGTTTGGAGCATGGTAATCGGACGCCAGTTTTCAATTTTGTTCTTATCTCCCCGTTTGTGGATTAACTTGATGACACCATTATTCAGGCACTCAGGGAGGGCGCCGAAAGAGAGAGCCTCTTGCCACACGAGACGTAGCGGGGTGGCCACCTGATGTTTGAAGGACTTGAAAAACTCATTGGTAAGGCCATCCGAACCCGGACTTTTCCCATTAGGAAGGGCATCAATAACCTCGATAATTTCATTCTCGGAGATGTTAGCATCCAGTAGAGCAATCAAGTTCTGTGGGATTCTCGTTTGAGCAACCCTTGAGATGGTTGCCATGGCTTCGCACCTGTGGGGGGAAAGAGGAGTCGAGACCCCGAGAAGATTGTTAAAGTGTTCGACAATGATAGATCTATTCTCCATTTCCGTGCAACATTCAGTTCCATTGTTATCGACCATTAGGGAGATGGATTCCCTAGCTTGTTTCCTTTTGAGGATGTTACACATCTCTTTCGTTGGTTTGTCGGCCTTCCCTGCCCACCAATCTTTGAAGAAAATTTGAAGATTTTTCCTTTGAACCTCCTCCTCTAACCTTAGTCTTCCCCTGATTTTCAAAAGACCTTGTTGGCAATGTAGCTTACCTTTGTTCACCTCTTCTTCAAGCCGTGAGAGCCTCCGGTACACGGTTTCTCTTCTTTTTTTTCGGATTTCTCTTATAGCCTTTTGAGTCCTGATTAGAATTTTTCGAGTCCTTTCTACTGCGCTTCTCCAACACTTAGCCGGTTCATTACAGTAAGCAAAGGCTTCCGTCCACACCTCAGAAATTTCTTGGTGGACAGAGGGGAGGGAAAACGATGTCTGACAAGCATGAAACCAAGGAGCTTTCTGGAGCATGGGAATTGGTTTGAAAGACAGAGTAATCGGGTAGTGGTCTGAGATAGTCAGGTCCATGTGTTGGGAAATCGAAGGCATACCCCACTGAAGGATGGTGTTCTGATCGATGTAGCATCTATCAAGTCTTGCTTTCCTCAAAGAGTCCCCCAACTGGAGATTTGACCAGGAGAACCCCTTAATGTCTTTCACCTCAACCAGGTCGAGATGGAGCTTGATTTTATCCCATATCTCTTTCTCCTGACCGTCAATAATTTTTCCTTTGTTATTCCATCGGTCCTCAGGAAACTCAACCATGTTGAAGTCCCCACAAATCAGAACATTGTGTGAAAGGGAGTCGAGGGACACCCAAGTATCCATTCTATCAGCTTCACCATTAGGGGCATAAATTGAGACCGCAGTGAACTGGAAAGGGAACCCGAAAGAGGCAGCAATCCAATGATGATTCCGACCTTCAAAGGTCGAGGTCACATTGCCAGACACGGAGTGACTAATGCCGATAGAAGCACCCCCTGTCCCTCTAGGGTGAGAAGTGGAGAACCAAAGGTGGTTCGGAGAAATGCATTTAAGCCGTTTTTGTAAATCCTCTCCGTCAATTTTAACCTCTTGTAAGCAAATAAAGTCTGGGACGAAGCACTTGTCTTTGAACCACTGGCCAAGAATCGAAGCTCTTGACGGGTCAGACAGACCCCTGACGTTTAAAGATGTGAATTTCATTGATGATGGTTGCCCTCTTTGAGGGGAGGGACCCGATCTTTTTTCTTCTTGTGGTCTTCTTTTTTCCTCCCTACTTCTTGACTAAGGATCCTGCTCTTGAGGGGGCTCTTCCAAGGCATGCCGGAAGGTTGTTTTCCTTTAAGCTTTGGCTTTTGTTGCGGTAATCTTGGAAAGCATGCCGAGAGGGTAGGACCTAGAGAGGAGCTTTCGCTATCTGGGTTGTCTTCATTGCTGGTAGTGAAGCCATCCTCTTTACTCGTGGTATAGCCTTCTTGGTTGTCTTCTTTGCTGGTAGAGCACCCAAGGGTATTATCAGTGGGGTCTTCTTCAAAGTGGTTGTCCCCTGGGAAGTCGACCTCATTAATCTCTTTTTCTAGGTTACTGTATATGTTATTCGAGGGGGCAACTGTCGTAGTATTCCTTGCTGTTGATCTTCGAGGGCTAACTTTCCTCCTGCGTCTCACTTCAGTGAATCCTTCTGAATCTGTCTCAGCAACGCAAGTTCCCTCTCCTTCCTCCATTGGAGGGGGATGACCCCGAGTTGAAGAAACAAGTACTGAACTAAGAGAAAGACGAATTGCATCACCTCTCCAAAAGGGAAGCGGCCAACACGCATATATCTAGATGCCCCCACATTTATACATCACATTTAATGTACACGAAGAATAATGAGAGAGTAATGGCACCAATACACATATATCTAGATGCTCTAACATTTATACATCACATTTATTCTACAAGAAGAGTAACGAGAAAGGTAAACGATGCATGTCTATGCACGTCCACCAAGCATCGAAGCGGAACCGGAGGTAGAGCCTTCGTGAACATATCCGCCAGGTTCTCCTGAGAGGTACACTAATCCAAAGTAATCTCTTGAGATATGAGCTTATCGCGGATGAAGTGGTACTGGATCTCGATGTGCTTCCTCCGAGCGTGGAACACTGGATTCTTGGCGATGGCCAAGGCTGACTAGCTGTCCGTGCGAATACATGTCAGAGTATCCTGCAAAACACCAATGTCATATTATAAACGTCGAAGCCAGATGGCCTCACATGCTGCAAAGCTCGATGCTCAGTACTCGGCCTCGGTAGATGATAGTGCAACTGTAGGCTGCTTCTTACTTGCCCAAGATATAGGTCCTGAGCCAAGTAAAAATATGTACCCAGAAGTAGACCGTCGAGAATCAGGATCACGAGCCCAATCTGAATCGGAATACCCTGCGAGTTCAATGCCCCCTCTCTACCAAAGACCATGATGTCGGGTGAGGGCAAGGTATCGAAGTAGTCTATGAGCAGCATCCTAATGAGTCTGACGAGGTTGATGTGCAAACTCACTGAGTATACCAACTGCATAAGCAATATCTGGTCTAGTGTTGGCAAGATAGAGTAAGGAGCCAACAAGATGTCAATAGGTATGCACATCCACAAGTGATGATGAGTCCTCCAGTGTAAGCTTGATGTTTGGATCAAGTGGTGTAGAAACTGACCGACACTGGTCCATGTTATATCTGGAAAGTAGATCAGAGCAGTACTTCTTCTGTGATAGGAATATACCTTCTTTTGTTTGCCAAACTTCCATACCCAAGAAGTAGTGTAGTAATCTAAGATCTGTCATAGAGTACTCAAGATGAAGCTGTGTGATGATAAACTGGATGCGTTCTTCATCTGAGTTTATCAAGATCAAGTCATCTACATAGAGAATGATGATGGCTACTAAAAACTCCTTTTGATAGATATAGAGATCAACATCAGCATTGCTTCTGTGAAATCCCTTGTCTTCAAAGAACTTGTGAATCTTTTCATACTAGGTCTTGGGAGCTTGCTTGAGTCCATAAAGTGCTTTGTGAAGTTTGTACACTTGATCTTCCTTTCCTTTGATCTTGAAGCCTTCAGATTGTTCAACAGATACTTCTTCTTGAAGATCTCCATTGAGGAATGCACTTTTGATATCCAATTGATAAATGGGCCACTTAAAGTGAGCACTTAGTGCTAAGATGATTCTTATGGTTGTGAATCTTGTAGTAGGAGCAAATGTTTCTTCATAATCAATGCCATGTTGTTGCTTGTATCCCTTAGTGAGTAATCTTGCCTTATATATATCTAGAGTGCCATCAGACTTGTATTTGACTTTGTATATCCACTTGACGCCTATGACTTGATGGTTGATTGGTTTGGGAATTAATGTCCAAGTCTTGTTCTTTGCTATTGCATCCAATTCCTCTTTCATAGCTGCTTCCCACTCTGGTTGGCCTTGAGCTTCTTTGTAGTTGGATGGCTCTGGGATTTGCTGAATTTGGTGCATTAGAGTATAATTAACATAATGACTTTATTCGCGTTGTCTCTTATCAAGAAGTCTTTGAGATCGGCGTGGTTGTTGTGAAGTACTGGCTTCTAAGTTGGAGTTTGGAAATAATGAGTCCCCCTCTGAAGTGTAGATAGGTGGACTAAGACTTGTACTTGAATCTTTTCTTGAGTATATGGAAGCTTCATTGAAGATCACATCCTTTGAAATGGTGATGGAGTGGTTTTCCATATCATATAGACGGTATGCCTTTGATTGGTCATTGTACCCTATGAATATGTGTTTCTTGGACTTTGATTGTAACTTGTTTCTATCTTCTTTTGGTACATGGACAAAAGCTTCACTACTAAAGACTCAAAAGTAATTCACATTTTGTTTTCTTCCATAGTATGCTTCGAAGGGTGTTTTGTTGTGTAATGCACTTGTAAATCCTCGATTAAGAATGTGAACAACAGTATGCATGGCTTCTACCCAGAACTTGTAGGATAGATCCTTGTGATGAAGCATAGTTCTTGCCATTTCCATCACACTGCGTATCTTTCTTTTAGCTACTCCATTCTGGGATGGAGTATGAGGTTGACTCACTTGTCTTTTGATCCCTTTTTGGTTGAGAAAGTTATCAAAGTCATGATTGATAAACTCACCACCTCCATCTGATCTGATGATTTTAACTTTAGTCGAAGCTTCATTCTCAACTTCCTTGATCCAAGTTTGAAACTTAGAGAATGTGTCTGCCTTTGACTTCAAAAAGTACACCCAAATATAGCGAGAGTGGTCATCTACTAGAAGATAAAAGTAGAGGGAGCCACTCAGGGATGGGGTGTTCATGGGTCCACATAAGTCCATGTGGATAAGGGCGAGAGGATTCCTCACTCGTGTTGAAGCTTCCTTGGGAACTGGGGCCCTATGTTGCTTGCCTTGGGTTCAAGCTTGGTAGACATCAGTAAGTTGCCCTATCTTTGGCAATCCCTTCAGAAGTTGGGATGAAGAGATTTTTGATAAGTAAGAAGTGTGGCCAAATCTTTGGTGCCACAAACTTGAGGTTGATTCTTTGGATACAAAGCAAGATATTTTGTAGAGGCCCTTTTCTTCAATACCTTGAGCAATGACATCCTTTGTATGGGGATCAACTACCTTAACTGAGGTGTTATCAAACCATACTTGTTTGTACTGATCTGTAATGGCCTTGACGGAAAGTAGATTCATACATAAATTTGGAACAAAAAGAATATTGGATAAAGACCTGCATTCTCCCTAATGGTTAGTAATTTAAACTTTTCCTTTTCCTTCGACGTGTAAACTTTTGTTGTTGCCAAGATAGACTTCTCCCATGTGCTCTATGAGTTCTTGAAAGGAGTCCTTGTCTTTGCACATATGGGAGGTAGCTCCGCTATCAAAGATCCACTCATGCGGGGAGTTAGAAGTAACTAGGGCATTGGCTTCTGTGGAGATGAAGAGTTCCTCACTTGAGCAGTGGGATCTATGTTGGGATCCTTTGGATGCTTGCCTAGACGTAGAAGCCTTCGATGATTGTTTCTTTTTATAGCAAAACCTTTCTAAGTGTCTTGATTTTCCATAAAAATTACAGGTGAACTTCTTCGATGAATTATGCGATCCTTGCTTAGATCCATTGCTAGCATGATGACTTGTGGTTTTGCCCTTATTGAATGGGCCTTTGGCCTTCATGGCAGACTCTTGGGAGGAAGTCAATTTGGCTCACGAGTTGTGAAGGAACAATAGTCAACGAACCTGTTCCCAAGATAAGACTTGACCGTGATTATACAAAGTTGTGACAAATGTCTCGTACGACTTAATAGGTAACTTGTTAAGAAGCCTAATGGCCATGTCTTCACTAGAGATCTACCTACCACATAGTGCTAATTTACGATGGTGGTCCTCAAATTGGGCTATGACCTTGGTAATTGTGTTGTGTGGCCGAATGGTCAAATTATGAAACTTGGCCTCTAACATATATTTTCGAAGGGGTTTTGACTTCATACAAAGTGGCTAATGTATGCCAAGCATCCTTGGACGTCTTACACGCCATGATATGTCCTTTCGTCAGTTCGTCGCAGGCAAGTAACAGCTGACCTAAAGCTCGTTTGTCCTTGACATTCCACACATGCCAATTGTCTAAGTTGGTATGCCTATTAGGTTCGGGGTCTGACCCCTCTACTACCTCATGAAGGAGATTCATGTAGAGATATGTGCACATGACATCTTTTCATGGATTGTAATCTTGTACATTGAGGCGTTCATCCTTAGGCATAAAAATAGGGATGAAAGAGGGTAAGAAGTTAGCCATAGATAATGAGCTACCTTCACTTTTGGTCATTACAAATCTTGGAGGATAAAGTGTTTAGAAACACTATCAAAGATACTTGCCAAAAAATAATTGCAAAGCTTGAAATGAACAACTGGAAACCACACTTAAAATTCTTAGGGAGGGGGGGCTTAGAGTAGCCCTGCACTTGTACAACACCAAGATAAGTCGATGCCAGAGGAGGGCTTAGAGTAGCCCGTTGTACACCAATGGAACCTTAGAGTAGGCTTAGAGACTTGAAGAAGCTTGTGGGTGGGCTTAGACTAGCCTCCAACCCACAAGTGTACACACACACAATACTGCTTCTCTTTATATATTTGATAGTACAATAATGGGCACTTAGTGCCAAAAGGGAGTGTGCTAACTGTTGTGGTGTAGTACCCTTAAGAACCCTTTGGAGGATACAAATTCTCCTTTTACAAAATGGATATGTCGAGGATTGGAGATGCAAATGATATGCCTATAGGAAAGTTGGTACCCTTACAAAATGCAAAGTATCTTGACACTAGACCCCTTAGAATTACGATGTGTTTCAAAATCCTGTGCAAGATAAAAAGTAAAAGAAACTTTATAATCAGATCGGAGTAAGACTCCAAAATGTAATGTGTAAGGTATAATTCTACAGTGAAGAGAGGTGTTCACAAAGTAAGCTTAGTGCCTTTGATGACTACGTGATATGATATTACTATATGATGTATCATCTTCTGAACATAGACTATCTTCAAGCTTCATAAACCAATCTTTTCTTCATTCTCTGACTTCAACTATTTATCAAAAAACATCAATTGGTGGTTGACTTGCACCAATAGCTCCCCCTCCATCATCAATTGAGATTTTCTCTAACTTCTTTATACCTGCCATGTCTTTAAATCTTTGTAACTTTGGTCGATCCCAACTTTTGGTTAGCATATCTGCAATCTGATCTTTTGTTGAAGTATGTATCACTTCAACCTCCTTATCAATCACCTTCTCTCTTAAGAAATGATACTGAATCTCAATGTGTTTAGTCCTGACATGAAAAACAGGGTTAACAGCTAGATACAATGAACTCATGTTATCTCCATGAATAGTGGGTGTACTCTGAATGATGTCAAAACTCTTCATAAGAGTCTTTAGCCATATGACTTCCTTTGCAGCTTCAACCATACCTATGTACTATGCCTCTGTAGATGATAAAGCAACCATGTGTTGCTTCTTAGAACACCAAGAGATTAGCTTATCTCCCACATAACACAAGTATCCATATGTTGATCTCCTATTATCACGATTACCTACCCAATCTCTATCACTATATATCTTGATGTTTGTATCTGATGTAAAACCATTATACAAACCTTCCTTGAGTGTACCCTTAATGTACCTCAACACCCTTTGTCTTGCAATCCAATGTTCTTTCCTAGGACAATGCATGAATTGAGACAATACTCCAATATATGACAAATCGTGGCTAGTTAGAGTTGCATAGATTAGACTACCAACCAAACTTTGATATAGCTTCATGTCCTTGAATTCTTCTCCTCCAGATCTGCTCAATTTGTGATTCACCTCCATTGGAGTGGGTGCTACCTTGCAATCTTCCATTTTAAACTTGATCAAAAAGTTCTTCAAATACCTTTCTTGAGTCACATACACTCCATGTTGGGTATATGAGATCTCCATGCCCAAGAAATATGAAAAGTCTCCCAAGTCACTAATCTTGAACTCTTTCTCCATTTGCTTCTTTAGGCATTGTATGCCCTTCTCATATGTACTTGTAAGGATTATATCATCAACATATATGCACATGTAAATGAACCCATCATCACTTGCTTTAACAAGCAAGCTACTATCTGCTTTAGATACTTGAAAACCAAGTTGCTTCAAGAACTTTACAAGTCTATAATTCCATGCCCTTGGGGCCTGCTTCAAACCATACATAGCTCTCTTGAGCTTGCATACATATTCTGAATAGCTTTCATCTCTAAACCCTTGTGGTTGCTCCATGAAAACATCATCTAAAATATAACCATTTAGAAAAGCATTTTTCACATCTAATTGACATAGTTTCCAACCTTTACATGCATCAATGGCTATGAGTTTCCTGATGGTTGTCATCTTTGCCACAGACTATATGTCTCATCATAATATATTCCATATTTCTGAGCAAAGCCTTTCACAACAAGTCTAGCTTAATACCTAGACACACTTCCATCTGCATACCTCTTTGTCTTGTAGACCCATTTGCATCCAATGATCTTCTGCTATTTGGTTTAGGAACCAAATCCCATGTCTGATTTTCCATCAATGCATCATATTATTCCTGCATAGCCTTCTCCCAATTTTCCTTACCTTTTGCCTTTTCATATGTAGAAGGATCTTTATCCGCTTTCACCATGTAAGCATAATCTTTAGTAGTCAAAAAAGAAGTTTCATAACTATACCTTGTAGGTTGCCATTTGTGTCTTGATGACCTTCTGAGTTCTTCACTTCTTGAAGTTTCTGGTTCATCACATTCTGGATCAAATCTTGGCACCTCTTCAACTTCAACTTGTACTTCAATGTTTTCTTCTTCATCAAATATCTGAACCCTTGATTTACCTTTCTTTTGATGCACAACTTCTTCATCACCTGCATGAATATTGATTGTACCTGCATACTAAGTACCTTGCTCATCAAATGTAGCATCCTTTGATACAAGAAATTGTTTTGTGGATGGAGTCCACAACCTATAACCCATCTTCTTGTCATCATAGCCAATGAACACATACTTTTTTGCGTTCGGTTCCAATTTATGCCTCAATTGAGATGGCACATATGCATAAGCCA
Source organism: Ceratopteris richardii (assembly GCA_020310875.1). Classification (NCBI taxonomy): domain Eukaryota; kingdom Viridiplantae; phylum Streptophyta; class Polypodiopsida; order Polypodiales; family Pteridaceae; genus Ceratopteris; species Ceratopteris richardii. Next base: position 29,123,849 of record CM035413.1, on the reverse strand, counting down.
AACATCCAAATACTTTGCAATGATGTAAGGTAGGCCTCTTACCCCACCATGCCTCATATGGTGTCATACCCTGCAAAGCTTTACATGGTAACCTATTGATCAAATATGTGGCTGTATTTACAACCTCAGCCCACAAATAATTGGGACAATTTTTCTCCTTCATCATTGATCTTGTAAAATCAACAAGAGTTCTATTTCTCCTTTTTGCTACACCATTTTGTTGAGGAAAGTACCTGCAAGTAACCTCCCTTTTTATACCTGCATTCCATAGGTAATCAATGAACTCATTAGAGAAATACTCTCCCCCTCCATCTGACCTTAGTCTCTTCAACTTTTGATATGTAATTCTTTCTGCATACACATGAGTGTTTGAATGTACTATTATTCATGAATTTTAGGAGTTGGTATAGCCCATTTACACCATTTGCTAGTGCTAAACTAACCACATCATGATTTTTCACATTTTGCATATGCCCACAACACATATCAATACCACTATTCACTTGTTCCATGGCATTATCACTATCCACAGACCCCATGGACATCTCACCACATGCCACCATCCTACCACCCCTTCTCCCCACTATTCCAGCTCCCCTCTTCCACCACCACCACCATCATCACCACCACTACTCAACGCATAGTATTTTCCCCACCCCTTTCACCCTGCCCTTAACATTCCACACCCTACATCTATGCATACAAATCCCATTTTTTCCACATCAAGAATAGGAGTGCACCTAACTAGGTAAGTTAAACTAGAACCATCACTAGAGCTAAGTCTAGGGAGTGTTGGTGCAAATATCAAGCCATCACACTTGGCTAGACTTTGAACAAGATGTGTGCATCCATTTGATGGAGCATGTGAACACTAGCATGTAATAAGTTGATCATTACCCAATGTAGAATTGTTTTACATAAAGAGAGTCTTGTAAATCCACTAAATTCGTGGAGGTAGGAGAGATAAAAGCTACGAATCATTTTGGTGGAATGACTCCTAACTTGGAGGAGAACTTCTAAGAAAAGCCAAGTTTGAATTTGAATTCAAACTTGGAGGCAAAGCATCTATAAAAGTGGATTGTAATCTCGCGACCAAATGAGCCCCCATTACTGAGCATATTGTTGATCATTTGATGTAGTTGAAAGGCTTACACTATAGCCTACTCGGATCAGCATCATTGGGCATCATATGCATGCCAATGATCATGTACATATAATATATTATATCATTGATCATCTCTATTGGTCTCTCTATCATTGTCACTTAGAATAGTGTACTTGTGGTGCTCATATCTCAGTGATCCCTCCATCATTTTCAATGATCTATAGCTTCATGGAACAATCTCAAAGTCTACTACAAGCTATCAAAGTTTGAAGAATTTTCATTTAGCCAATCGGGAGAAAATTGTTTCGAAATGGTCACTGGCCATTCTCTAGAGAGTTCCTAAAATATCGGGGGTAAGCTTCTACTTGCTAAAGACATTGCTCAGTGTGTAGTCTATAATTTTTAAGTGATTCCACTTGGAATCATTAGCTCTCTAAGCTAACTAGATATAGTCAGAAGGAATTTTTCTAATTGCAACTATACTATGAGTATTGAGCAAAACATCTAGCAGGTATCAAGATCAAAATAACAACTTTTTGGTCACTAGTTAGTTGCAAACTTATCTATTTGGATCTTATTGGTTGAAGCATCATCTCCAAAGCACATAGGCACTTATTTAGTGTCATTGGAAAGATAAAAGGGCCTACAACACAACTCTGAAGTAAAATAGGGTAGCTACCAAGCAGGGATTAGCAGTACCAATTCATTTCTTGAGGTATCCATCCATCTTTCCCAACAGTGGTATCAGAGAAATTTGAGGTAAAATGGGAGATGGTTTCCCTTCTTTTATTGATAAATTGTACAGAAATAACTATCAAGCATGGTCTTTGAGGATGAAGACATACTTACAAGGAAGGAATCTCTATGGATACACATCAGGTGATGAGGAGATGCCCATTTTTAGAAGAAAAGGACAACCTACAAAAGAGGAGCTTGAAAGACTCAACTCATGGTGTGCCAAAGATGCATTAGCAAGGTCATATCTCCTTAACTCTATCTCTGACTTCCTTCTTCCACATATTAGGAATTGTAAAACATCCCAAGAGACTTGGGATACATTTTCCTCGTACTTTTCATCCAATACAAGAGCAAGAAAGAACCAATTGTGGATTGCGTTTACCACTCAAAGGAAGCGACCCAACCAAAGCATTTCAGAGTATGTGACCAAATTCAAAGATGTGGCTGATCGGTTGGCAAGCATAGGAGAGGAGATTGAAGAGGAGCAAGTTGTGAGACAAGTGATCAATGGCATCAAGGCAGATGACAAATGGGAAAGCTTCACAATTTTTGGTGCAAGTCAACCACCAATTGATGTTTTTTGATAAAGACTTGAAGTCAGAGAATGAAGAAAAGATTGGTTTATGAAGCTTGAAGATAGTGTATGTTCAGAAGATGAAGACTTGTATTCAAATGTACATTAGTTTGTAGTTAGCTCACATATACCTTTTGTATGGTCATGAGCTTGTACATATATGCCTATATATACTAGTAAAAAGTCGGGGCAAATATGAGATAGCAAGAAATTAGAAGTCATTAGACACTTTAGAAGTGAGAAAGATCTTTCTCTAATCTAGATGTAAAGTTTTCTGAATAAAAGGAAAGTTGCGTTCGATATTTTGTTGTGTTCTCCTTCTATGCTTGATCATTTCAGGAATTCTTTTGTAGATGTCTAATTCCATAGTTAATGAGTCTATGGTTAAATTTTGAGAGACTAATTGTAAACAAGCTGAGAGAATTATGTGTAGGAACATGTGTATTTGAAGAAATGTTGAGTGTCTTCTGAAACAGGCGCAATCTCGATGATCAAAGAGTTGATCAGTTCTCAGTGCACAGTGTAAAATTTTGCACAAATGAGGAGTCAAAACCTAAGTTGGAAGGTAAGCCATCTATGGCTAAAAGCATTTGCTTAAACATTTTCTAATTTGGGAGAATAATGTGTTAAAAGTTGTAGGTGTCAGAATGGACTATCGAGGAGAATAGTTTCAGGCATAGGTGAACTGATTGATTCATTTCTCAAGATATACTTAATCTTTTGAGATGATTTAACTTGGAGAAGGTGCAAAATCTATAGGTGACACCTTGTGCAAAGTTTTATAAAAAACTTTACACATTTGATTAGTAAATCACTACAACAGATCGATGGTATACCGAAGTTTTTACCGAGGGAAATGAACGCGGCTTTATTTGCCACGACGCCGGTGTAAAGGTTGGTATGCGTGTGGGTATCAAAGCGTCGGTATAAGCATTGGTATAAGCGTCGGTATATGCGTCAGTATATGCACCGGTATATGCGTTGGTATTATCGATGCCCATACCGACGCCCATACAGAGGCCTCTACTAGACGTACCGTCGCCTATACCGTCACCTGTTGGGTGTATCGATGCTTATTCCGATGACATTACTGGGAGTACCATCGCGTATACTGACGACCATACCTGCAAAATTTTTTTTTGGGCAGAGTGTGTTGTCTTTTGCTACAACAACATTACCATGATGTTGCTTAACAAAAGACAATACACTCTGCCCAAAAAAAACTGAGTACATGTGATGTGTACTCTAATGTCAACCGAAATATGATTTCATGAAACATAGTATTATTGGACACAAAAGAGATAATCAGAATGAACCATGAACCATGTACAAAAGAAGTTATATATTTCAATAATGAAGCATGTACAAGAGTGTGGCAACCACTGTCATATATGACGCTTTTACAAAATGTGGCAAAGCAATGCATTGCCATATGAAAATCAAATACAAAATTTTGGTGTTCCACTGCCATACACATGCAAAGAACGTTCCATATCAACAGGCCTGCAACAAACAACATTAATGGAATGAGATAAATTCACATGAAAATTACAAACAAGTAAAAACCAAGTTTATAAATTAATCACCTCATCGCAAATGCTCCCATGAAACTGACCGCACCGCGTCCCTCCAAGTCCTCCAATAGTACAATTAACCCATGACGATATCCGTAAGAATCCTCCGTTCGTGTTGGAGGAGACCCATTGCAAGCTCTTGAAACAAATATACAAAAGATTAGATGAACATACATGAGAAATTTAACACAAATAAATTCAATAAATGAAATGGTACTTACAAACTCATGATGCATCGTGTCATATCCGCCGCTGCCCAAATGTGACGGTCCAATTGTATCTAAACGTGTGGCTACGGCATCTCCCCGCTCGTGATATCGGTCAGTAGTCTGCTGCTGCTCATCACGAATCACGTCCCACTCCTTAGCATCTAACCATACAGGCTTTGGTAAGCCTGCTCTGAAAGCATCACGAGCCTTGGATCATCGATGGGACATAACCTCATGTGCGATGTGTAGAATCCACTCTGAACTGACAAGAGACTGTCCATCGGATGGTCGAAACTCCTGATAAATCTTCTGTGTGATGTAATTCTTCCGATCATTATCCTACTCACTCCATTTCAACATGATAGAGTGTCCAAACTGATGGAGCAAAGCTGTCATATGCGTGCATGCATTGCTTTGCCAGCTGCATCCATCACCGGAGCTCCATCTCGGATACTCTACACCTTGGAGTCATCATAGTCATGAGCACCCCAAGGTGTACGTGGTGTTCCACATGGTGTACTGCATGGCATACCTACATCTGAGGTACTCGTCCTAGGAGTAGAAGCGGGCGACACAACGTCCGTCGCACTGCCTCCATAACAGCCACCTCCTCCACCTCCAAACCTACCTGTAGATCCACTCCTAGAACCTCCTGCTCCAGAGCATGACCTCGATCTACGAGACGGGCCAGAACCTGTATCGCATTGAGGTTTCAAACGCACATGTCTACTAGTAGACCCAATAGGAGATGGCTGAAAAGATGGTCGTGGTGGAGTCACAAATCTAGGAGACATACCAGGCTCCTACGGGAATAGCACCACCCGCAGGAGTGACTCCGACAGGAGTGACACCGACGGGAGTGACACCGGTAGGAGTGAGGCTAGCGGGAGTGAGGCTAGCGGGAGTGAGGCCGGCAGGAGTGCTACCACGAGCGATCCAATACTATGATGCAGCGGCCATATACGCGGGAGGAACCTGAGAGATGAACTCCAAAAACTGCTCCTCCATCATGGAATGTGGAGTGACTGGAGGATTGTCTCCCATCGTGCTCTGTAATAAAAGAACTCAAATAATTAGCATGTGATAATTAAAGTAATATAGAGAATAAACAAAAAAACAAAAATTAGTACGTACAAGTGTTTTATTCAAAAGTCCTCTAGTCTAGCATCCTCTTGAAGATCCGATGCACCGAGAATATCTATCTCTATATTGATGGCTTCTAAATCGCTTGCTATGCTGGTTTCTTCCCGATCATCGTCTATTGCTTTGTCTTCTCGAACAATGACCTCTTCTTCTCGAACAATGATCTCTTCCTCCTCGACTATCGAATGAAGTCCACTAGAGATGGACTTTCTTCTATATCTATGTTTTCAAAAATTTGTCTACTACGTGGAGTGACTTGTAAAACAAATAGCCACTCTAGTTCTTTTGAATCTAGTATAAAATCAACTTGCTCATAGTGTTTGAGAAGTACAAATGTATCCCTTTCATCTGTCCATAATCTTGTGGAGTTTCCTTGAAGCAAACCGCTTTTATCCCGTCTCACTGTTGCGTTTCTTCCAGAGGTGACCACTTTGAACCATTTCACATAAAAAACAAAGTAATCAAACTTTCTGAAAGATAGTTTCAATATGTCTTGAATCACACCACAATAATCTAGCCCACCTTCTAGAGCATTATCATTTCTTGCACTCACTCTACTTTTGTGAAAAAAATTCACCATCACTCCACTATCAAAAGTAGACCTATTTTGATCGATTCGTGCGATTCGAAAGTGTCGTCCATGAGACCATAGTGCACCGTATTTAATATACTCCCAATCACATCCTTTTGTGAGTTCTTCTTCTTCTTCATAGATATCTTCACCCACTTCTTTTGCTTGTGAAACCGCTGTATCTAGCCATCTGCTCGTTGGAAAAGGTGGAAGAGGTCGAAGACTTTCTAGAAGAGGCAAAAATCGAGTGGAACAATTTCTTCGAAACTGAGCTCTTTGATTTGCGTTAGTTTCCTTGGCAAGCTCATACCTTTTTAACCACTTCTGCATAGGCTCAGAGTTAACTATGCAAAACTTCATTGCCTTCTCTCTAAAAGCTGCATCCATTTTTCTTTGCAATCCTTTACCTTGTGGTTCATCGCCAATGAGATGAACATCTTCATCATTGCTCCATAAGTGAGGCATTTTGGGATCCGACATACATAGAAACTCAGTTATGAATACAAGAGATTCTTGTACAAGCCATCCGTCTGCCATGCGACCCTCTGGACATGCTCTCTGTCGAACAAACCCTTTTAATGTCTTCATAAAGCGCTCTAAGAAGAACATCCATTGACTATGGACAATTTCTACTGTTGCAACTTGTGGAAAATTATTTCTCTACCATACAAACAACCTCGATAGCATTGAGTTTCGCACTCTCTATGCTATCTCTATTTATCTCTTTAGAAGATATCCACCGTACTAAAGAACTAATTTTATAAATGGTTCTTGGTACATCCTCTGAAAGATAATCTTTTAGGGCTACAGAGAGCACAAACTGTAAAAACTTGTGCCAATCATGAGACTTGAGTCCTGCAAGATCGTCGTTTCGTGTGAAAGCAGTCTTTAGACACCTCATGCATCCAGTATGTGTTCGAAACTCTGAAATTGTTTTCTTCACTTGTTGCTCTTCCATCATGCGAAGCACCCAAGGAGCTCTTGGTAATGATACTATTCCGTTGGGCTTAGTAATTGACCACAACTCTGGCATACGACCTCGCCCTTGTAAGTCCTCCCTTTGTGCTTTGCTTTCTTTCTTTCCGATCAAATTTTTCCAAAGAATCTCTCCCACATTCTTAAAAATATGCATCGGGTCCACCAAATGATTGATCAACAATTCACTCCAATAAGGGAGTTCATGAAAAATGGACAACCGTTTCATGCCAGCAACTGGATTTTCTGAATCCCACAGTTGTTTCCAATCACTAGCTTTCATTTGGTGTTGCGCTTGTCGACCAATTGTCCTTCACGTAAAACATGTCCATCAGGCAAATATCTATGATGTCCTTCATAGAAAGTTTTATGTAGTGATTTGGAATAGCGTGCTTCGAGTCGTGGTCCGCATAAAGGACAAGCATGGTAACCCGAAATTGATAAACCTGAACATTCACCATAACCAGGCCAATCATGCATTCTCCACATAAGTATGCCTTGCACTCGCACGTCTCGTCTTCTTATAGGTTGAGACATGTCACGCACAGTAATCCCATCCCATAAAATGTGCAGTTTTTCCACAAGTGGTGCAAGATATACATCCATGTTTTTTACCTTATACTTACCTGGTACAATAAGAGCTAAAAATAAATGACCTTTCTTTGTGGCCAACCATGGTGGGATATTATAATTGACCAAACATATAGGCCATGTGCTCCATGAAGAACTGTGTAATCCAAATGGATTCACTCCATCCATAGCTAGGCCTAGACATATGGACCGAGGCTCACTAGCAAACTCTGGCCACTTACTATCTATGTGCTTCCAAGCATCACAGTCAGTAGGCACTCGCATTACATTATCTGTAGAACTGCTCTCTATATGCCATGACATTAACTCAGCTATAGATTTGCATCTAAACATGTTCTTAATTCGTGGAATGATAGGAAAGTGGCAAAGAACCTTTGCGGGGATTGCTTTGCCTACAACGTCTTCTCTAAATCTATTTACTCCACACTTTGGACCTACGTGGAGATACTCATACTCATTTCGAAAGAGAATGCAATCATTCAGACAAGCATGAATTATAGTATAATCCATTCCAATGGACTGTAAAAGCTTTTTTGCATCTCCACATGTTGGAGGCATGTCATTGCTCTCTGGCAAAAATTGATCTTTAAGAAGCCTGCAACAAGCAATTGAAACGATATTTGTAAATAAAGTTATTGTGATACAACAATGAAATCCAATTTGTTCTCCGCTTACCTGAATAATTCAGTGACACTAGTATCTGACCATCCATAAATGGATTGCAGATTGAGCATCGCGAGTGACGCATGTAGTACAAATATCCTTGCTCCATTGTAAAGTGGTAAACGAGCTAGTCTTTGCATGTTTTCATATTCTTCATCGACTTCTGATCCTGGAATTTCTGTTGTGTCCATGAAACTCTCGACACCTTCTCCACCATCATGATCTTCGTCCATGTCATAAAATGCTTCAAGCATCTCTTCCATATGTTCATTCTGTGTAATATTATTAGTACTTGCTTGTCCGTCTAAGTCCCTTTTTGCTCTCTTTTGTCCACGAGAGGTTACCGGTGCAATGTCGTTTGGGCCATCTGCTCACCTAGGGGACCATGCGAATGATAGCGTAGGTTTTCCAGTCGACTCCTATCAAAGGATCCATAGTCTCTAACATGTGCAGTACAAATCAATCGTTTTCGATAATTTGATACTTGCACTCTGTGCAAGGACATGCCATTCTCTCTTCAGGATCCAAAGAAGCCATCTGCTACAATATGGACATTTTAGAATATTTCTTTTTTTTATTAAACCTAA